>JAEIFK010000454.1:19272500-19277500 GCA_018901825.1 Drosophila funebris | reverse complement strand
AAAAGTAATCGTGAAAGACTGAATATGAAAACAAGTAGCTTTCCTAATAAATAATTACGTTTAAGATGAAATTGTATGACTTTTTTCATTTTGCAAAGAATTAGTTGACATACTGTATATCTATATCTATATATCTATATATCTATATATCTATATATCTATATATCTATATATCTATATATCTATATATCTATATATCTATATATCTATATATCTATATATCTATATATCTATATATCTATATATCTATATATCTATATATCTATATATCTATATATCTATATATCTATATATCTATATATCTATATATATATCTATATATCTATATATCTATATATCTATATATCTATATATCTATATATCTATATATCTATATATCTATATATCTATATATCTATATATCTATATATCTATATATCTATATATCTATATATCTATATATCTATATATCTATATATCTATATATCTATATATCTATATATCTATATATCTATATATCTATATATCTATATATCTATATATCTATATATCTATATATCTATATATCTATATATCTATATATCTATATATCTATATATCTATATATCTATATATCTATATATCTATATATCTATATCTATATCTATATCTATATCTATCTCCCTCTCTGTGTTGTTCTTACTTGTTGTCTCTGTAGTCATTTTGATAACTTAGTATTATATTTAACATCTATCTTCCAGATGGGCGGTATCCACAGTGATGACACGTCAGAATTTAGTGCCAACGGAACTGCAGCAAAGTCAGAATATATCCGCATTGATACCTTATTGGGAAATGGCCAATAATCGTCATGGCAAGATAACCTCATTCTATGATGGCACCTCGCATGACATTTCCTGTACCGCCCAGGAGGCGTGTAAGGCGGGTGAACAGTTCTTTATCTACTATGGCGTTCGATCCAATGCCGATTCCTTGATATACAGTGGGTAAGTGTCACAAACTAAACGTGATAAATTCGCTTATCGATAATTCATCGATCAGCGCGAGTGTTGTGTGCATTGCAGCGTTGCCAGCATTGACACATGCACATCTGGCAACCTTGCTGTATATTTACTTGTAACTTTAAGCTAATGCAGACTCTCGCATTCGATCTCTTTTCAGCTTTGTGGACACAGACAATCCAAAGAACTTTGTTGAGTTACGTTTGGGCCTAAGTCTAACGGATACGTTGAGCAGCCAACGTTCCCGGATTCTTAGCCAATTGAATCTTCAGTTACTGCGTGTGCTGCCTGCTCCGGAGTACATATCCGGCGAACTGTTGGCATTTGTGCGGATTTTCAACATGAGCAGCGATCAGTTGGAGCATTGGTGCAGCAATCTGGAGCGTGCTGTTGACTTGTTGCACATTGATTGTGCCCTTGAAACGGATTTGGAGACACGCACCTGGCAGTACTTGTATCAACGTCTAAAGCTTCTTATTGGCGTCCTGGACACAACGTTGCATGAGACCGATGAAGTTGAACAACTCGCGGCGTTGCAGTTGCAACACAACGATAAGGAGGATGAGGATAAGGATGATCAGGCTGATGCTAAACTGCAAATTGATACAATGTTGTTGCAATATCGTCAACTGGAGCGTCGCATACTCAACGATGCTTTGCTCTATGTACAGGAGCGCTTGAAGGTCTAAACAGGCGCCCAGCGTATCAGAAGAAGAAGAACAACAACAACAACAATAACAACAACTTATGTGGCCATGTTATCTACAAACAAATTACCACTCAGAGAGCACAATACATTTTTTTTTTTTTAAATTTGTTTTAAGGAAACAAAACAAATTAAAATCCATATAAATATGAATTTATTTTGTAACTAATTTAATTTATTTTCACTTCAAACACTTCGAACATCATCTTAACTTTATGCATTATTAATTTATTTTTTAAATTATTGAAAAACAGAAGAAAAAAAAACAAAAGAAACGAAAAGCATAAATTATGCAATTTTGAAATACGAGATTCATTTTGTTTTTGTTTTTATTTTTTTTTTAATTAGTAACATAATTTGTCATTTAATAATTGTTTTATGTTTGTTTTGAACTATGGAATAAAATGCAATAACAGACAATTTTCTCAAAGTTTTTATTGCGCATATCCTGTAAATAAATAATGGAAAAATCAAAATGGAAATTTTCCCTTGAAATTCGCTTGAAAACGGGCGAAAAAGACAAAATCCTTGATAACTCGTAAACTATAAGAACGATTTGAACGATCGACAGGATCCAACAGGACAATGCCGAGTTATAGCTAATTTTGTGTATGGGGAAAAGTCCTTGTAACTCGCTTGTTGTAACGATACTCGTCCTTTTGGTTACACAGGTCAACCTGACAGGATAAGGGCTATCTGTGATCTCAAGGACATCCTGCAAGTCCTTCAAATGACCGAGTTAAAGCCGATTTTTTGTTTATAGGACAGTTTTTCTGAGCAACCCCCTTAGAAAAATGTATTTGAGATTTTCGATGCAATCCTGAAAATCCTGGAATGCCAGTCGATAGTCCTGCTCTCTGTGCTTACAAAATTTAATATCCTTTCGGAATCTACAAGGATGCAGTCAAGTTATGGCTAAACTAATGATATCCTTGTGAGAAAAATAGCTCTAACTTGGCTAAATGCTTGCAGATTTCGAAAGGACTTGGTGCGTTAGGTGTGCCAGGACCAACTCTATCGACTGGCATTCAAGGATTATGAAGTCATCTAAGGATCATTAACTTGGAAAATTTCAGCCAAAAATCGTTTGCCGCGTGGCCAAAAACACCAAATCCTCGATAGCTCGCAGACGACCAGGACAATTCGAATGTCCTTTGGCTAGCTGATGGGGCTGAGACAGACGCGTCTTTTGCCACAGGACTCGTCAGGATATACAAGTTCACAGCCGAGAAATCGCTAGTTTTCTGTATACAAAAAAGTCCGTTTTATATCACTCCCGTAAGGACTACTATCCTTAGAAATATATCAACTGATTTGGAAGCGTTTGGACCATTTGTGGTTAAAAGGACATCCTGCTAGTCCTTCAAATGACCGAGTAATACCCGATCTTGTGTTTATAGGACCTTTTTTCTGATAAACTCCCTTGGAAAAATTTAATTGAAATTTTCTATGCAATCCTAAAAATCCTGGAATGCCAATCGCAGTCCTGGTGTCTGTGAGTATATGTAGGTATGTCCTGTTGGAATCCTATAGGATACGGACACGTTATAACTAAAAGAAGTATATCCTTTTTAGAAAAACAGCTCTAATTTGGTCATATCCTTGCAGATTATCAAAGGACTCAGTGCGTTAAGATCACAAGGAAAAATACTAGCGATGTGCATATAAGGATAAGGGATAAGACCATCTCAGGATTAACAATCTGGAAAATTGCAGAAACACAAAGTCTTTGATAACTCGGAAATGGCAATGACTATTTTCATGTCCTTTGATCGGTTGATGAGCCTGAAGAATACGCATCAGCAAGCATATGGCAGAGTCAGTTGTTTCAAGTTGCAAGTACAGACTAGGCAGCGTAAGGAATGTCTGCGGGCAAAAAGGACAAGCGTAACTTTCTTTGAACTTATCATGTAAATCCATTGATGCAAATTGATAGTCCTTTTTAATTGTAGAATCATTTAGACAGCCTTCAATGAAAAGTGCTCATTACTACAGCATATCCTTGCAGAAATGGGGCGGAAACACATGGGGCTAAATGTGCGCAAGGACAAACTCTTTTGATTGGCATCAAAGCATAAAGGACTCGTCTAAGGATCACCCAGGAGACTTGTGTGATTTCAGTCCAAAGTCGCTGGAAAACAGACGAAAAACAGAAAATCCTTAATAATTACTTAATATATTCAGTACGATTTGCATGTCCTTTGATTCAAATGCGAGTTAACAGCCATGGCTTATGTTGGTGCAGAAATCTGTGTTCTCTCAGAACTTAAAAAGCTATAGAAGAACAGGAGCTTATACCACAATGTCCTGACAATGTCCCAAATCCATGTCGAGCTTATGCTTATGAAATTATGAAAATCTGTGGAAAATTGTGCTTTCAAAATCAATTACAAATATAATTTTACGATAATTGAAACTAGAAATTTCCACGTTCCATTGGTGTGTGGCGTGTGTTCCAGTGGGTGAGATTTTCCGATAGCAATAACGAATATTATATTTAAATCTGTTTGCACGAAAATGTTGCTACAAATTTGCGGTTGCACATTCAATTGAGTTTTCTAAATGAAATTTTTAATTTGTTTTTAAGATAAAAAAAAATAAAATAAATAAAATAAAAAAAATATAAAAAAACGCAAAGAAATTGAAATTTGCTTTGAAGTTATTCACAATTGATGCAAATAAAAAGGAAGGCGAGAAATAGGAAAATCGTATTGGAATAAAGGCTACAACAACTAGAAAAAGAGGACCACAATAACAACAACAAATGAGGCAATAACAACAAATAAGGCAACAACAACAAAAGTGAGCAACAAATGCAAATGAGCGTTTCAAACGAAATCGCCTTAAAATGTATGAAAATGCGCTTAAGCGCTTAAGTAGCACACACACACACCACAGACATGCAAACACACATACACACACACACACACAAGGATACATATACACACACGCAGACACACATACAATGCATGTATGTATGTGCCAACACAATGCATGGATTAAAACAAGCAATGGTTATAACCACGTGTCTGTGCGGGTGTCAGTGTCAATGTGTGTGTGTGTGTGGTCTGTGTTGTGCGTGTGTGTGGTGTGTGTGTGTGGTGCATGTAGAATGTATATGTGTGAGTGTGAGTATGTGTGTGGTAGCATGCGTAGATTTATGAAAGTTGTAACTGTTGTACGCATAAGCGACATTGATGAAACTCACAAATAGAATTAGACAGGGATAGAGAGAGAGAGAGAGAGAGAGAGCGAGAGAGATAGAACGAGACGGATAAAGAAAGAAAGAGAAGTAAGAACATAGTTGAACCCGA
>JAEIFK010000454.1:19237500-19267500 GCA_018901825.1 Drosophila funebris | reverse complement strand
CGCACTTCAAACTTCAATTTACAAAGCATTGTTGTTGCAATCATGATCATCTTCAATATCATCAATATTATGATTATCATTGCTGCTGTTATTCTCACTATACATAGGTAAATATATTAATAAACCAACAGCAAATGATGTGGTTATCAGTTGATGGTTTAGCGGTGGTCTCTGTGCCCTGTTTGCTCTCAAGTCTCAAGTTTGTTTGCATTTTGTTGCAAGGGCGTCAACAACTGCTGTTATACTTAACACTGAACTGTTAATTAACATTGTTTTTAAAGTCTTCAAAATGTTAATATTAATAAAGCTAATATGCGCTTTTGCTGTTAACTAACATATTCAGTTAACATGTTGTATGTTAAGTAACATTTCAAGCAATTCAATTTATTTTAAAGCCTTTATGCTGTTAAGTAACATTAAATGTAATGAGATTAAAAGCGTAAATATTCAAAGCAATATCACATAATTATGTTATATTTACAGACACAACCTGTTACTAAAACTATTATTAATTGTTATAATTATTATTATCATTGTTGTAATTATTATAATTATTATTATTGGGCTGTTAAGAAATTTAAGTAACAGAACATGAGATTACAGACTCAGAGTCTATGTTAACATAGCGATATGTTAATGAGAAAGCCAAATGTTAAAGTTCGGAATAACATTACATATATTTATACCGATCTTGTTCATTTCTTAAATAATCAACGCAAGATATTTTGTTTATATTTATAATGTTAAGTGAATTGAAGCCAAGTTATATTGTAAAGTTTTTATGTAAGTGAGCAGCAATTGCTTTACTTTCTCATTAACAGGCACACATTGGCTTAATATGCTCGTCAATAGTTGGAACATAATTTGGCCACGCTGCGTATACGCAATGCATACATAACGTATACGCAGCGTCGACTCGCCACGGTCATTAAAAGGAATAAATAATGCGGCGCGCCCACACACACACACACACACACACATGCAATGCAATTAAATGTGTGAGTGTGTCTGTGTGTCTGTATGCTTGGGTGTGTGTGTGTGTGTGTGTGCGCCTACAATATGATTAAACATATTTTTGCAGCTGGCAACGAAGCTGCCTTTTGCACTTAAGGCCAGTTCCTGTTGCTGCTGCAGAAGCATTTCAAGCGGGTGCCAAAGAAGGCAGACAGAGGGGAAGAGAGAGAGAAAGAGAGAGGAAGAGAGAGAGAGAAAGAGAAAGAGAGATAGAGACAGGGAGAGAGAGAGCGTTAAGAGTGTTTGTGTGGTGCGTGTGTGGTATGTGTGTGTGGTGTGTGTGTGGTGTGTGTGCGGTGTGTGTGTGTGGTGTGTGTGTGTGGTGTGTGTATGGTGTGTGGCAGGTATGCCATAAAAACAGATTGTAATCTGCGTAAGTGGAAGTGGCCACATTTGGTTGCAAGACTGCCCGTGTCAGAGGCGCCTGCAACAACACGAGCCAAGCATGAAACAACTAACAAGTGAGATAAATTAAGCGGGTATGATCGACTAACAAATGCCCTGCATACACCCCAAATTTTACATTAAATATAATAAGAAATGAAATTATTTTAAAATATTTTTGTAGATATTTCAGAGTGCATAAAACTACAATTTAGATACCCTATAATTAATTATACACAAAAGACACTGTTTGGCCCACGAGCTTTGACTGCCCATATGGATAGCTTTGCATAAGTGTTGCAAGTGTGATTAAATATTTTATCAACCCCATTGGGGTACAGGGTATCAAAAAGGGAAAATAATAGCCAGGGAACTGGAAGAGCTCTTAAAATTTCCAGTGTTCATATCGAAACTCAATTCGAACACAACATGCTTATGTCTTGCTTGGATAGCCCCATAAATGGATTGGCTTACTCTAATATTTTGCATGTGGACTTTGCGGTTGTCAGTGGCAGTTGCAGTTGCTGTTCCTGTGGCTGTTGCATGCCCCAATAGCTTGATGAAATTTCCCAAAATATAACAAGAACAACTAGAAAATGGGAATTATTGTGTAAAATTTGTAAAGCCTTTGACTAATAGAGTTAAGACTCATGAACAACAACAGTCCAATATAAACTCAAATTGACAACGATTTCTCAACCCTTACAACCTCACAGCGACCTTTATCTAACCCTATTCAAGTCACTTCTGTCACATACTTAACAAATGTGTAGCAATTTCGACAGCTTTGCAACTACAAAAAAAATGAAGACAAAAAGAAGGAAAACTGTTTTACATTGTAGTGTGTGTCCCATGTTATTTCAGTTGTAATTGAGATGAGAATACAAAATAACAAATACCATAATCCTGTTGCATTTAATATACGAGTCTGTCCAAACGTCCAGCAACAAGAGGGAGCTGCAAGTCTCTCTTTGTCTGAATAAATAGATTTGCAGAAATGAATTTTTCAAGCTTCCTGCTTCTATTTGATTATCTTTGCTTTCTTCTCGCTTGCTTTAGTTTTTGTTAAGCTTCTCACTTTGCTTCTCTTTTATTTGTTTGTATTATAATTTCATGCATTTCTACTTCCTTTACATTTCATTTCTTCATCATTTTGTTTATTTCTAGCTATGCTTTTGTCGATGTCCTTCTCTCTTTGCTTCTTTCATTTCTTGTCACTTTGCTTCTCGCTTAGCTCGCTTTGCTTATCGCTTTGCTTCTCACTTTGATTCTCGCTTTACTTCTCACTTTGCTTCTCGCTTTACTTCTCACTTTGCTTCTCGCCTTACTTCTCGCTTTACTTCTCACTTTACTTCTCACTTTGCTTCTCGATTTACTTCTTGCTTTGCTTCTCGCTTTGCTTCTCGCTTTACTTCTTACTCTGCTTCTCGCTTTACTTCTCGCTTGACTTATCGCTTTGCTTCTTGCTTTGCTTCTCGCTTTACTTCTCACTCTGCTTCTCGCTTTACTTCTCACTCTGCTTCTCGCTTTGCTTCTTGCTTTGCTTCTCGCTTTGCTTCTCGCTTTGCTTCTCGCTTTGCTTCTCGCTTTACTTCTTACTCTGCTTCTCGCTTTACTTCTCGATTTACTTCTTGCTTTGCTTCTCGCTTTACTTCTTACTCTGCTTCTCGCTTTACTTCTCGCTTGACTTATCGCTTTGCTTCTCGCTTTGCTTCTCGCTTTGCTTCTCGCTTTGCTTCTCGCTTTGCTTCTCGCTTTTCTTCTCGCTTTGCTTCTCGCTTTGCTTCTCGCTTTGCTTCTCGCTTTGCTTCTCGCTTTGCTGCCCGCTTTGCTTCTTGCTTTACTTCTCACTCTGCTTCTCGCTTTACTTCTCGCTTGACTTATCGCTTTGCTTCTTGCTTTGTTTCTCGCTTTACTTCTCACTCTGCTTCTCGCTTTGCTTCTCGCTTTACTTCTTGCTTGACTTCTCGCTTTTCTTCTCGCTTTGCTTCTCGTTTTACTACTCGCTTTACTTCTCGTTTCACATCTCACTTAACTTGAAGTTTATCTTCTTCCTTAACAACTTCTTTCAGTTCTCATTCGATTGCTCACTTTAAAAAATCATTTCACTTCTCTCATTGCTTCTCCCATTCTCCAGTTTGTAATCGATTGCACGAAATGCAAAATTTACAGACGGAAGCTCCGCTTTTGCGTTCATGATTCAATCAAAATCTCAACAAGGTTCAATTTAGTTTGATTTTCCTTTGCTTTTCTTTCTGTTTTCTTTTATCGAATGCCTGACAGATTGTTATTTAAATCGAATTCCATTTTTGTTGTTGTTACACGAATATTTAACAACTTTCGCTTTTGCTTCTCTCTCTCTGCTCGAGTTGATTCTATTTAGGCTTTCTCTCTCCTCTCCCCCCTTTCCCCTTTCTCATTTCTCATTTCTCTTTCTCTGTCTCTCTTTCTCTTTCTTGCATTTTCTCTTGCTCCGTCTCTATCTCATTTCAAGGCCTCTAGACATTGATAGGAACACACTTGCATATATGAGTAGCTCAGTAACTGAGCCATGTGGCAGGCAACAGATGTTGCAACTACTGTAGTTGCTGTTGCCTCTTGCTGTGTCTCTAACAAGGTTACCTGGCCAACTAATTTGCATGAGACGTGACTGTACTCGTTGCAAGGCTCTTGTAGTGTTTGCTAGCAATTAACTGGGCCATTGTTGTTGTCAACAGCAGCAGCGGCAGCAGCAGCAGTTGCAGAGACATTGTTGCTGCTGTTGCATGAATTCTTGCACTTTGCATTGGCAATAGCCACGCAACGGCAGCTGCTTATTTTATTTGCTAATTGCAACACTCAACAGCAAGCGGCAAGCGGCAACAAGACAAGACAAGAAGAAGATGCACAAGAAAAGAACGAGCCCTCGACAAGTGCTCGACAAGTTTTCCAGCTGCAACAGCAACAGCAACGACAGCAACAGCAACAGCAACTGCAACGACAGCAACAACGTTCTTGTCGCCAGAGGGCACAGGCATCCTTGTAATATGCCTGACTGCCTCCTTGTCTTGCCCCTTGCCTTTGCCTTGCCACTCCTTTGCCCACCTTTTGCTAGCTTGGCAAACAAATTAAAAGTGACGCATCTTCTTTCACTGCCGCGTCTTCATCTTCTACGTTTGCAATCATTTCATTTTTCTCTTTTCTCACTTATTTCTCTTTTTTTTTGTTTTTTGTAAATGTTAACCAACTCTTTCACTTACAGCCAGGCTCAAGTCAAGGGTGCACAGAGAAAGGGAGTGGAAGGCAGGAGAAAGCGGAAGCGCGTTGCTGCAGTTGAGAGTCAAACACAACACGCACTTCACTGCACATTCCACAGCGCCTGCAGCTCGACATTAAACACAGAAGCCAAAGCTCACTTTATGCGAAACATTTCGATAAATTGGCTATCGATAAGCTTAAGTGCTCTTTTTTGTTTAATCATTCACTTGGAAGACAGTAGCTACTGTCGTTATTATTGTTGATTTACAGTATTTGATTGATTGATTTGTTATTGATTTGTTAAATTATTAACAGCTCGTTTACATAACAATTGAAGGCGGTTTAAGTCTGTTAACTAGTTAACATTTATGTAGAATAGAAGGTTTATTAACATATGCAAAGCAAAGGATTGTTATAGACAGCTAATTTAATAACAGACGACAATTAAAGGCTGCTTAACTAGTTAACAGCTTGCTAACATGACGGTAAAAGGCTCGCTAACATAACAGGAAAGGGTCGTTAAAGGCTGTTAGTTCAGCTGTTCAAACTGTTCATACTGTAAGTTTGCTCGCTATGTCTGACAACTTCTTGAAAAGGAATTGCTTATTGAGTTCCTTCAAGTAACTTTCTATTAACAGTCTGTTAACTAAGTGACAGCATGTGAGCATAAGCAAGACTGCCATCTGCTTTATGCAAGTTTAGCATTCTGTTAACTAGTCAACAGATGTTTAAACCATTTTTTGTCTTCTCTATCATTCTCACTTTATCTTTAATTATCAATAGACAATAGACAGGCTGCTTATAGCTGCTTAAGACCAAAGCTAAAACTACACTTAAAAAGTGTTTCATTTTTAACAGCTCTTAAGCTTCTTCTCTCTAAACTTCAGCGGTCTGTAAGTGTAACTTAACATATGTTAACATAATTAGTCTCATAATTAGTTGATAAATGTGAAAGCAGAGCTCTTAGGTTTTAGTTTTTTCACTTTATGCTGCAGCTGTCTGTTAAGGGGTTAACAGTAACTTAACACAAGCTGTAAAGTGCGAACCTGTTAACAGTGTGTTAACTAATTAACAGTTTATTTCTATGTGTCAATTTATGAGCTGATTAAGCTAACCTGAATCTGCGGCACAGCTCAAGACTATCGACAACAACTGACAATGCTGCGAGTTGATAACAATGCAAAGAGATAACAAAGCTATTTGCTGTAGCAAGCTTTCCTCTTTTTTTGGTGGCGGAACAATTGCAACAATCAAGCAATATCAATTGAAGTCACTTGGTGAATAAGCCAGAGTTGTTGCTGTCGAGCAAATTGGCAATGCCAGAAAGCCAAAGATGCTTATGAGAATTGCTAAAGAAAATGTCAAACAAGCTAATAACAAGACAGAGATGAAACAGACAAGTGAGAGAGAGAGAGAGAGCGAGAGGCAGAGAGACAGCATGAGGACAAGCGAAGACACATTTAGCAGGCAGTTAAAGTCAACACGCATACACGTCATGCTGTACTACAACTGCTGTAGTAGAACTGAAAGAAGTGAGAGAGTACAGAGAGTAGGAGGTGCAGCAAATACTTGTACATGTGATGCATATTTCATTGCAAGTATTGGACAACAGTGTGCATGTCTATGCATGTCCACATTTGCCATTATATATTCATGTTTTGCAGTTTTCACAAACCGATGTAATTTTCATATGCATCGATAGCACAAGCAAATTGAATATGATATCGTTATGCTGCATTGAGCCTGAAACAGTAGCCAGGATTCTGGAATGGCTATTTAAGTATGAATTATATGTTATAAATGCTTGTGCTTACAATACAATAATAATGACATTGCTGATGACTTCATGATGACTTCATAATGTTGTTGGTGCTTAAAACTAATGTGATTTCATCTCTGACAAACTAAAGAGGGAGAGACAGCTACAGAGAGAGAGAGAGAGAGAGAGAGTCTTAAATGTTTCATAAATTGTTCATTTATGCACACATGTATGTGTGTGTTCTCCAGGGTATGCGATGTGTGTGTGTGTGTGTGTGTGTGTGTGTGTATACATTACGCAATCAGCCAACAGCACAAAGTGTCCACGGGGATTGGCAGCGGCAACAAATTGACAGACAACAGCCCAAAAGCGTCCAATAAAGCTGAGCAAAAGTGTGCTTAGATGGGTAATTGTGAACAGAGAGAGAGAGAGAGACAGAGAAAGAGAGTGAGAGAGAGAGAGAGAGCGAGAGAGAAAGACAACTCGCTTTGTGTTCAGAGAGTTGTAGGCTCCCAACGGCGTTAGAACATCAGCTTCATCTGTCAACTGCCAAGAGTGTGTATGTGTATTTGTCTTCTGACTGTGTGTGTGTGTGTGTGTGTGTGTGTGTGTTAGGGTCAGTGGCTCAAGCTTCCACCATCGTTAAATTAACATAATTGCACAGTTTTTCACAATATGACAGCTTCATAAATATTAAATTTTAATTAATTGAATGACGTTAAGAGTTGCATTTGCAACACCGTGCGACACTTGCCAAATATTTCTGTATACGTGTATTTCTGTGAGTGTAGGCGAGTGTGTGTGTGTGCGGGTGAGTCTGTCTTTGTGGGTGTGTGTGTGTGTATGAATATAATGCTGGCAATTAGCGGCCGCTCAACAGTTTCATAAATATCAAACAATTAATCAAAAGATGCGCAACACAAACAACTGACAAAACTATGTATAAAATGGCGGCTGACATTTCCGTTTCCGCTCATGCGACAACAACAACAAATATGTAATGAAAATAAACAGAAAAATGTATGTACCTTGCGTTCTGTCATTGCTGAAATACCCTTTGCAAACATGGAAACTGCATTGTAACTAAGATTACTACATATATATAAATATATAGACGAACTGCATCAAAATCGGGACACACAGCAGAGACTTACAAATAACAGCCTAGAAATTAGCAACTATAATTTTTGAATTTTTTTTGCCAGCGAATTGTAAGAATTTATTTTTATATTTTACGTATTTCTTTTTAGTTTGTTAGCTTTTTGAGGTTTTTATTAATAATTACTCTTATATAAACAACAAATATATGCTTTTTTTATAATGCATTAATTAAAATTAATAAAAATAAATTAATAAGTTCATAAAAAAATGTTAAATAAAATATAATAAAATTAAATAAATTTTAGAAAAATGATTCCAATTAAAAAAAAATATATAAAATCATAATATATTTTAAAAATAATATATAATGAAATAAAATTGGGAAAAATTATACAAACTAAAATACGATTCATAAGAAAAATTCATAAAATAAAATATAATAAAATTAAATAAAACTTCGTAAAATTATACAAATTTAAATAAAAAATTTATATATTCATAATAAATTTGTAAAATAAAATATAATAAAATAATATTTAGAAAAATTATATAATATAAAATACAATATATATGTAGTGTGGGTTTATTTTATATGTGTTACATTATTTAGTATTTTATTATATATGTGTGCAGTATGTGTTTATTGTACATTTATTGTATGTAATTCTATGTCCTCTTTTCTTCTTAAGTAACTGTTCTTATTTTATTCACTGATATTTTACTCTTCTTGACGAGCGCACAACTTATCCCTTCTACGTTTCGCACTCTACTCTTACTGATCTCTGTACTCTGGCTGTTATGCTAATTATCTCTCTGTTAATTTGCCAGGGCTACAAGCCATAATAACTATCGGGGTTGCAAACTACCATTCCTACACTCGGCCATCCTGACAAGTCATTCGACTCGAATGAAGAACTCCAGTGTTTCATAAACTCAGCTACAGTATTCGTTTTATTCGGGCCTTCATCGTCGCCTACTTTCTCTACTCTATATCTTCCATGTCTAAGCTTACAAGTTACTTTATATGGGCCTAAGAATTTCTTTTTTAATTTAAGTCCTGGTCCAAACTGTGTACGCTTTATCGCTACCAAGTCGTCTATGTCATATTTATTTTCCGGTTTCCTTGACTTACTAACTTTTCTTGCTAACTCTGGACAATGGACTCTGCTTAACGCGTCTACTTTTTCTTGTTCTCCTAATGGTAGTCTTCTGGGTCTCTGGTAAATCGGAACTTCATCAGTCATCATAATTTTTATCTCAACTGGGCTAGTGTCTGGCTTCACCCACTTATACGACATTAAAGCTTTCTGAACGGTCAGTTTTAAATCTTCATCGAGATGCTGTATATCAAGTTCTGTTTCTTCTTCGATATTCATAGTTAGTAGCTTACTGAAATTATCTTGTAATTCTTTAATGTTGGTTCCGGACTCTAAGGTATTACATTCGCGTTCCTCGCCATTTTTCTCCCCGCTATCCTTAGTTGTCTTTCTTAAATCTGGTATGTCATCTTTGGACGAGTATTTCATATCGTGAAAACTAACACCGTTAGAACTTAGAGTCACATTGACAAAATCAAGCACGTCATTGCCTATAATTCCGTCAAACAGGGTATCTTCGTCACGAACTACGTGAAAACACATTTTGATTGGAATGAGGTCCAACTCGGTGTTTATTTTGAAAAAACCCAGTGTGTTAATCTGTTTTCCTCCAATTCCTGTCAATACTTTACAGTCCTGTTCCAATTTCACATTCAGATTATTATAAATTCTATCGCTGATGGTGCATATGTCACTACCGGAATCAAATAAAGCTGTCAGTATATATTCGCCTATCTTCACAGTCTTAAATGCTCTATTTAGAATGTTTTGTGATAACTGTTGTACGTTTGATGTCTCTTTTTTAATTTCAGGTCGTCCAACTTTCGCTTCGCATTGATTCGCTTTATGTCCAAGACCATTACACTTAAAACATTTTATACTTTGGTTACAATTTTTGGCAATGTGGTTTTTCTCTCCGCACTTATAGCAGTATATATCACGTTTACCCCTTTTCTGATCATTTTCCTCAAATTTAACCTTAGCTTTTGTTTCTTTTGGCAACGCTATCTTTTCGTAAACTTTCAACTTTTCGCGCAAGTCTTTTAAATTAGTGGCTTGGTACAAAATATTTTTATTAATTTTTGAATCGGGAATGCCTTCGATAATATAATCAATAATGCTTTCATCGTCTATTTTACTTTTATTTGCATGACCGATCATTGTATAGTAGTATTCAATTAAAGTTTCTTTCGGTTGTTTCTTTCTGTTTTCCAATAATTCATGAACCTGTTTTGATGATAGTTTGATGCAAAATTCGTCCTGTAGTCCCTGTTTCAATGAATCCCAATCATTTAAACCGTTATTACAATTTACAAACAATTTGGCCGCTCCTTTTAGTAACTGCCTGCCATAAATAAATTTTTGTAAATCGTTCCACTGAACTGTGACTGCATTGTTTTCAAACTCTCTTAACCAATCATCAATATCTGAATTGCTGCTACCGTCAAATGTTGTCAGGGAGTCTTTGACGTCCTTTAAAGTGAATGTCATTGTGTTGTTAGGGTATGCCATACTTTCTTGATTTTCTTGTTGCTCTGTATTTACTTGTTCTGAATTAACTTGCTCTGATCTGTCTTCTTCTACTAATTCGGAACTCGTATCTTCGTATATAGAAATATTGTTATTGTCGTTTCCTATATTTGATCTGAAGTACTCATATAATGCTTCTCGCAATTGGGCCTTAGTGCCTTTCGTAGATAACCCTAACTCCGATAATTTTGCTCTAAGTTCTGCTACTTTCAGTTGTGCGATCTCATCGTACAGCATTATAAATTGAAATCTTATTTTAGGATTAGTAAAATATAATTACATTGAGTCTCTTAAATATTTCTGGTATATTTTAACAATGTTAATTTCTGCTGCTCACTTACTCGATACCTTATGTTAATTCTTCTCTGCAAACGTCGTGCCTCTGGTAACGCTTTTCTGCAAACGTCGATGCCTCTGCAACGCTTCTCTGTAAGCGTCGATGCCTCTGTAACGCTTCTCTGTAAGCGTCGATGCCTCTGCAACGCTTCTCTATAAGCGTCGATGCCTCTGTAACGCTTCTCTGTTAGCGTCGATGCCTCTGCAACGCTTCTCTGTTAGCGTCGATGCCTCTGCAACGCTTCTCTGTTAGCGTCGATGCCTCTGCAACGCTTCTCTATAAGCGTCGATGCCTCTGTAACGCTTCTCTGTAAGCGTCGATGCCTCTGCAACGCTTCTCTGCAAATTCTTTCCCTTTTCGTTGCTCTGGTTGCCTTTCTTCAAGGTCAGACCCTCCGTCTCTCTGATTTAGCTATTCTGTTGCGTCATGCGCTTTCGGTCGTCTTTTGTGTGTCGCTCACTTTTGTTCATCTCTACTGCGTCACTCGCTCTCTGCTTGCTGGAACTGAACACGTGTTCTTTTTGAAGACGCGTCGCGACGCCTGTTTTCGCTTGCCTAACGGATGATGCCGTTTGTCGCTCGCTACTTTTCTCGTTTGTCGCTCCTGCTTCAGCTAGTTATGCCACTCGTACGTACCGATCTCTTGTCGTAGCTTGCTTTACGGATGATGCCGTTTGTCGCTTGCTGCTTCTTCTTGTTTGTAGCTTACTGCTGCTAGCTAGTTATGCCACTCGTACGTACCGACCTCTTGTCGTAGCTGGCTTTACGGATGATGCCGTTTGTCGCTTGCTGCTTTTCTCCTTTGTCGCTTTGTGCACGTTTCTAGAATTGCTTGCATACATACTATGTACATATGTATGTACAAATGTCAATTTGATGATTGAATTTGTACACTCTATGTTCACTTATTGTTTTTTGCTGCACAAATGTAAAGTAACTGCACGCCGACTACGTTTTTATGTCTCGTCTATGTAGCGTCTTTTCACACATAAAAAATAATCCCGGTTGAGCCCCCAAGTTGTAGTGTGGGTTTATTTTATATGTGTTACATTATTTAGTATTTTATTATATATGTGTGCAGTATGTGTTTATTGTACATTTATTGTATGTAATTCTATGTCCTCTTTTCTTCTTAAGTAACTGTTCTTATTTTATTCACTGATATTTTACTCTTCTTGACGAGCGCACAACTTATCCCTTCTACGTTTCGCACTCTACTCTTACTGATCTCTGTACTCTGGCTGTTATGCTAATTATCTCTCTGTTAATTTGCCAGGGCTACAAGCCATAATAACTATCGGGGTTGCAAACTACCATTCCTACATATATATAAAATATAAAAATATCTGTTAAATAAAATAACATTTAAAAAAAATGGTAGAAATTAAATTTTAAAAAATATATGAAATTAAAAAAGTTTTTGTGCAATAAAGTTTTGAAAAAATATACAAATTGAAATGAAAAATTAAAAAAAAAAAAAAAAAAAATGAATAAAATAAATTCATAAAATTTGTAATATACAGAAAAAAATGTAATAAAATACAATTAAAAATATGAGAAACAAATAAATTTAAATTTAATTTAATAAAGTAAAGAATAAAATAAAAAACCTTCAATTCAAAATAAAATGTCGTAATAGAATTATAATTATTATGGTTGTCAGATTATATGAGATAAGTTTAAAATTAATTTGCATAACCCTACAATCAGTTTTTATTGTGTTAAGAAATTAATTCAAACAAATAAATTTGCATTTGATATGAAAAGTAATATGCCGTTCGTTTGAAAGGGTATCTCATAGTAATAATTAACAATATGGTGTCGCTCGCAACGCTTTGATTAAGTGAGCACATTGCAGTTGGCAAAAGCCACAGGCGTTCATCACGTTCAACTTGACAGCAAAAATCACCTGCTGGGGGTAATACGTATACAAATGTATCCATTTCCAAGTGAACATATATACATTTATTCATGTGTGTGTGTGTGTCTGTATGTGTGCGTATTATTACGATATTTTAATTTGTTTTATGCCATTAAATCAATTAATTTATGCGCATAACTTTGACCATTGTACTGCTTTCAATGCCACCGAATAATACATTATTAATGCATTAAATATATCTTCGATTTCATAACGAGCCCCCCAAAGGGAGTTGCATTTATGATATATGTTTGTTGCAACCCTGTTCTTACAATTTAGTGAATATTGCGCTGATGATGTATGAATTATGCATTGTTTGGATACAAAATCATATTTAGATGTTTGTAATACCCCATAAATGAAGTGAGTGTGGGGTCGTTTGTGTTTAGCGCAAATAAGAAATAAGAGAACTTGCAAATAGTTATAGCTGCAGCTTAACTGAACTAAATACTATTTAACTTAAGTTATAAATTTATATAGATAGTAGAAAATATGTCATAATTACTATATAATTACCACTTAATTATCCAAGTAATTGTAGAAGTAATTGTAAATGAAAAGAAAATAATTACATTAAATATTGAGCTTTCTAAAACTAAAGCCTTGATTAGTTGTGACTTGTGTGCTGAAAAAATCATAATTACTCTAATAATTGTCATAGAATATTCTAATTACTTTTTTAACTCAAGTAATTAAAGTTGATTCTAAAGTGCTTGCTAGCCAAATATACCCAACATGGTTGTGTTTATTAGAAAGAGTATATAAATGTTGGAAATGAATATGCAATCCAGTAGTTTATGTGATTCGATTTGTGGGTTGAGAAGGGGAAGATGCTCAACGTTATATTTGGCAGAATGAGGGAGAGGGGGAGAGAGTGTGAGTAAGAAAGAAGGGAAGAGGATGAGCTAAAATTGTAATATGACATAACGCATGCAAATTTGTTGAGCTACATAAATAATGAAGCATGCGAGTTAATAAAGGGAACATTCAGTTAACATTTATAATCGTTAGAATTGGTAATCAGTTGCACATCTGCATATTAATATCATATTGCTGTTACTGTTACTCTAACTGTTTGTTATTTTGTATTATTATATAAATATTTAATATTTCAATTATTCAACCGCAAATGACAAATTTCAAAACACACACAAAAAAAAAAAAAAACACGCAACGCAGCGCAAAATAACAAAAGGAAAAGAAGGCGTCAAATGTGCGGGTCATTGAGTTAAATGTGGCACAAGCACACATACACATGGCCTACTTTGTGGCACAATAGCATGGCAAGGGAAGGGGGAGAGAAGGGGTTGACAGAAGGGGGTTGAGGGTTAAAGGAAACTTGGAAAATTGTCTCAAGCAGGCGCTGAATAATTTAAAAACATTTTCAAAATGAGCCAACATAAAAGCAGCACGCAAATTACTAAAAATTGACCGCACTTAAAGCAGGCTCACACACACACACACACACACACACACACACATATACACTGTCACACACACAGTTCTACCTGCAATACAATTTAAATATTTAATTGCAAGCACAATTTAAAATTGTGTTAAAGCAATAACCCAAGCAAAAAGTTATAAAAAATAAGCGCAAATTGTAGTTAAAAAAAAAACCAGCAAATAAAAACCACAAAAGTAAGCAAGAAAAATGCCGCTAAATGTTGTGGCGACGCCATTTTGTTTGCTTTGTGGCAACGTTGACCTTTTGTGGCAGTTTTTCGAGTGTCGCTCGTAAAGTATGCAAAATTATATGCTGAAATGCTGTAGTAATTACCATTTAATTACTCGACTAATTAAAAAGTAATTGTGCTTGAAAAGCAAGTAATTAAATACATAATTCAGCAATTTAATTCTAATTACTGGCTACTTATGAGTTACAACTACATAATTGCTGTGCTCTGCTGTAATTACTCAAGTAATTGTAAGTAATTATAGTAGCAATAGCAGTAGTGAGTAGTTAAACATAATTGTAAGTCATTGAAATTCTAATAATTTGTTGATTAATTGTAATTAAATTAAGTAAACTCTTTTTTGCTTGTTTATTAATGACAAAATTATAAAATTAATTAGTCAAGTAATTGTGACCATAAATTGGTCTAATAAAATTAATTCAATGGGGGAAAAGAAGTTAAATTGTAAAAAAATATTCGATGTCATAGCAAATTATAAGTAATTAATTAATACTTATACGAACAGTTATAATTAATTATAATTAATAGTTACTTACAAAAATGAATGGTTAATTAACTTTGAAATATTGCTTGAAAAATCTATTTAATAAATTAATTAATGTTAAAATTTCACCAAAAAAGGAATTGCAAATGGAATCATTACTGCAAATAAATAATTACCCAAGTAATTCAAATTAAAAATTTAATTTAATTCAAGTTTATATCACTGCAAGTTGCGATATGTAATTTAAAATAATTTTCCAGTAATTGTTGGTCTTTTTATTTATTATTTGAGAAATTGTGCTTTCAAACATTAATTACTAGAGTAATTGAGCTTGAAAAGTGAATTTATTATATAATTGCAGAAGAATTAAAGTAATTTCATTATTAATTTTTCATGAATAATTACTTATGTAATTCTGAACTAATTGTGACTAAAGATGGGATTATTTAAGTAATTGCATAAGTAATTAAGGCATCTAATGGTAATTATTTGAGTAATTATGCTTGATAAATGCAATTACTAGAGTAACTGAGGTTGAAAATTGTTATAATTTGGGTAAATAGGCCTGTAAATTGAACTGCCGTTGCAAATGTGGCATATGCTCGCACTATATTCGTGCATGTGTGTGACATTTGAGTGACGTTTTGGAACGGGGGGGGAACTGCAACGCTCTGTGTGTGTTGCATGCCTCGGGGCTGTATGCGGCACAAAAGGCAAGAAGGTGACCTGATTGACTGAAGAGGACGAAGCACAGGCATAGGCAGGGCTTACTTACACACACACACACACACATACACACACACACACACACACACACACACACACACACTTTGTCTTATAGTTCTCTTGAGCGTCGCGTTGCAAAGTAGTGAACAAAATTATGTAAGCAAAATGAGTATAAAAAAAAAGAAGAAAATACACAGCTTAAAACTGATGACATTGCTCCCGTGTGTGTATGTGTGTGTGTGCGTGTGTGTGGGGGGCTGTGTGTAAAAGGTTGTGTGTGTATCATGACGTTGTTTTCTGCAACTTTTGTCGCAACTGCAGCAACAACATTTTTATGATCCCGCACATTCAAGTGTCGCATATTCATTTAAATTTCAATTTAAACACAGGTGCAGTGTATGTGTGTGTGTGTGTGTGTGTGTGTGCGTGCGTGGGTGTAAAGAGTGTGTAAGCCACAGCTAAGTAGCCGCAACAGTTGCACTCAACGTTGCCGCGTTACCAGAACGTGATAACATCATTTGAATAACTTTGCAAATGCTTATAATGCGTTACTCGCTACTCGTTACTCGCTACTTGTTACTCACTACTTGCTACTCGTTACACGTTACATTCGCTACGCATTACTCGTTATGTTAATGTTTACACAACGTTTGTCACGCACTCAACAAAACACTTACTTCACACTTACAGCAACAACTGCGACAACTAATTGGTTTACCATGCTGATATTATGGTTGGAGTAGAAATTATTCATTTATTCAAAGGGATTTTCATTAATCATGACAGAGTTTCCAGCTTCAACTGGTTGAAGAATCAAGTTTTTCACAAAATGTAGTTGAACTTTTATAAAATATATTAAATTAATGTACAAACTTCTTTTTAAATTCATAATAAAATGCCAAAAGAAAATAATTGTTTTGTTAGTTAGTAATGTGTAAAGATGAAATGTGCACTTTTCAGCGAAGACTACCAACTTGTTTAGCTGGTGCTGCCAACTTAACGATTTGGCGTTGCCAGAATGTAAACTACACATGAACAACTGCATAGATTACCTCTATACAATGAGATTAACTTTATTCGACATAAATTCAACTCAAGTTCAAGAAGTTCAAGCAGCTGCATGCAATTTAAAAATTTTTTAATGACAAATATAAAATAAATGTTCATTAGTTAAGATAGTTTTAGTCTGAGTTAGCCTTATGTTTGTTTTATTTATAATATGCCTCCTTGCTATAGTTGCTCGCTTTGGCATCCTTCTCTCATCAAGCTTGTTGCAAAATGTTTTATAACTTGTGCCAAACCAACTAGAAACTCTTTCAAGCATTTAATAACCACAAGAATCTAAATTGAAATTTTAAAAATAGACAGTTAATCAATATTTTGTAGTTGTATTACATCGTGGCCCTTGTTCCCTCGCGTTTCCATGTCTCTCCATAAGCAAGATTTGCTTTTAATTTAGGCACAATATTGCAACTCTAATATCAATTTTTTTCGTAATAAAAACAAATTTTACTTTGACTTTTATAAAAATTGGCAAAGCAAATGAGAATGTCATTTAATTGTAAAAGATATAGCTACACTTAACAGATACCCTGTATTTAGAGATGGAATCAAGTTTTATTGTGCTTGGTTTATGTTAGGCAGTTTCAAAGTAAAGACAATGCCGAATACAAATGTCATTTAAATGTGAAGAAAGAAAACAACTCGACTAGCTGGTTTCTTAAAACTTAAAGTAACATTTCTGTTTGTGTTTGCGCATTCTGTTAAGCTATTCTGTGGCTTTTTTTTTTAATTACAGGATATACGTTACAGCATGCATTTGCTGTAGCTACGAATATTTTGAATTATTTTTGCCATTGAATGCAGCTGCAGACCGATGCAGACCAACACTAAAAACCAGAAAACCAAAAACCAATCAGAGCACGGAAACAATACAATTTCACATGCACACACACACACATTCACTCACACACACACACACACACACACACGGAGAGGCGTATAACTAATTATTTGCCAGTTGAGGGCGGCATACAGTGCGTATGAGTGACGCATGTTGGCATTACGTATACGCCATGGCAAACCAAATGTCAGTTTGTTTTTTTTTGTGATTTTCTTTTTTGCAATTAAAGTCTTGTAAAAATATTGTCGAAAAACAACAGTTGAGATGTGCAATAATGCATACAAAGTTACCTCGCTCTTTCTCTCTCTCTCTCTCTCTCTCAACTTCTCTCTCTTGGCAACTTGCCCCCATTCTCTCGTTGCTGGCTCAGCTTGTGGCAGTGGCAACAATTGACAGCGACACACATAAAAGCTTTTAAATCTTAATAAATCTTGCATACAATTTCAAAAAGTAAAAGCAACAAAAGTTCAGCAGTAGAAGCAGAAGTTTCGTTTCGCGGGGCGTGACCGAGTGACAATGATGTGGCATAGATTGTGGCACAGCAGCAATGGGGTTTGAGTCAGCCTGTCTGTGGGTTAAGCTGCTTCTGCTTCAGCTTCAGCTTCAACATTTTTGGCAACTGGCAACTGGCAACTGTAGCTGACACGCACATCGAAGCTGGCAGCGTGTTGCAGTCACCAGCCAGCTGGGGCATGGCAAATGGCATGTGGCACGTTGGGCTGCCTGCCACAAGTCAAAGGCAACGTTGGCATTTCTTTCATTGCAAGCTTGCGAGCATCTTTAGCTGCTTCTTCTTGCAACAGCAGGTGGCATCGCCAAACGTAACTTATATCCGCTTAGCTTGCTCTTCCCTTGCCCTTCCCACCACCCCCGCATCTTGCACGCCTTCTTCATTGCATACACCTTTAGTTTATATGATATATAAATATTTTGTATTATATTTGATGTCGTGCAGGGATTTCACTTTATTTATTTATTTCTCTCTTGCATTTTCTTTCATTTCATTCCTCGACTCCCATTGCATAGCTTCAATATAAGCAGATAAGTAACTTCAATTCTTTTATAAACTTTTATTGCAGATTTCATATATTTCATATACTTAATATATTTCATATTTTATATATATATATATACAGTGGGGTGCAAAAGTGAATACATGTACACATATACATATCTCTGTTATTCATTTGGTCGCTTTGCTTCACATCTTCGCTGGAGCAGGCGGCATTTTCATATTGAATTTGAAATTTGAATTTGTCATTGAGTTATTGCGTCTTACGCTTTATGACAAAACGTGTTAGGCTGTTTAAATGTTGACGACTGTGAGAGCAGAGAGCTGATCAGGTAGTCAAGAAAGAGGAAGAAAGAGGCAGAGAGAGAGAGAGAGAGAGAGAGGAGATATGGAGTCAAGGATAGCATCATCAAACGAGAAAGACAGACAAGCGAAGACAGACAGAGAGGGAGAGACAGAGAGATAAAGAGATAGAGATAAAGATATAGATAGAGAGAGAGAGAGAGTGAGTGTGACAGATAACAAGAAACGCACAATAGGAGATCAATCATTCATCTCATACTCTTCAATAAATTCACACTCTCTCTTCATAAATTGAGTGCAACAAACCTTTTTAGTTTTCAATCAAAACTTTAAAAACTTTTCAAGTCTTTTAAGAAAATCTGAGAAAAAAAACAAACTTGTAATCGATAGTTACGATCGAAAGAATGATTAGATAGATTAGGCTTTAAATCGATTGCCAAAACAACAGAAAGAGAGCGTTAGAGAGAGGAAGACAGAGAGGGAGACCAAGAGAGATAGAGAGAGATAGAGAGAGAGAGAGAGAGAGTGAGAGAGGCGCTAAAGAAGGCGCAGAGGGAGGCATGAGCGGCTATTTAAGGTGTGTTGTGCAGTGTTGTGCAACGACGAAGGCAAAGTTGCTGAGTGCAAAAAGTGTTGCCTACTTTGTAGCGCTTTCCATAAAAACGAATAAAGAGAAGAAAAAAGGAGAAAAAAAAAACGAAGACAAGTTTCAGTTTCAGTTTTGAGTTTGAGTTTTCGGTTTCAGTTTATTCTTTTCTTTTCTGCTCTGTTATTTGTTGTTGTTGTTGTTCTTGTTGCGTAAATCTGACGTTGTTATAAAGTTGCTGCTTGGTGTTGCTTTCGTTGTTGTGCGTTGCTTTCAGCTTTCAAATGGGCTATACAATGTTGCCACTGTGTGCGTGTGCGTGTGTGTGTGTGTTGTGTATATTTGCTGCTTTTACGTGTATAAATTTTGCACAACTAACTGCGTCACATTTTGCATAAGTGATGAGATCGATTTCCGGTGATGGTGCGTGATGTACAGCGAGCTGAAGTAGGAGAAGCAGTAACAGCAACAGCAGCAGTAGCAACAGCAGCAGCAACAACCACGGCGGCAACAGAAAATGTGGCAGCCACCACGTTGAAGGCAACACAACACCAACAACAACGAAAACAACAATGAAAAAGCAACGTGCAAAAATCTTTGGGGCCAACACAAGTTGCCAAAGATTGTCAACAGTTATTGCTGTGTATATATATGTGTATGTGTGTGTTTGTTGTGTTTGTGTGTGTGTGCAATGAACCGCGCAGCAACTTGCAACTTGAAACGGCATCAACAAAAGCAGCAGCAACAGCAGCTGAACAAAATAAACCAAAAGTGCCATAAAATGTTTGCACAGAGTTTTCAGCAGTTTTTGCCGCTTGGCTTTTTGCTACGCCCCTTACCCCTCCCCCCTGTATACCACATCCATGACCATTCATCTATTGCCAGAAATTCGCATCGCACCTTTGCTGCATGTTTTGTTGCTTATTTACGTTCGTTTTGCCCGTTTTTATAGACGCCATTTATTATCTTTTTTTTTCAACTTTTTTTCTGGCTTTTCTTCTTGTTTTCGTTTTATTTTCTTTTCATTTTTTTTCATATTTATGTTGAGTTAGCGTTGCTGCAGGCGTTTTTCTGCATTATACTCTTAGGCGTGGGCATTTTTATTTTTTTAAATATTAAGTAACATATTGTGAAGAAATGCCTTATCGCTCCTATGATCAGAGGAGATCGTGGAATCTATAGATAACTGAAGCTAATGCTAATGCTAATGCTAATGCTAATGCTAATGCTAATGCTAATGCTAATGCTAATGCTAATGCTAATGCTAATGCTAATGCTAATGCTAATGCTAATGCTAATGCTAATGCTAATGCTAATGCTAATGCTAATGCTAATGCTAATGCTAATGCTAATGCTAATGCTAATGCTAATGCTAATGCTAATGCTAATGCTAATGCTAATGCTAATGCTAATGCTAATGCTAATGCTAATGCTAATGCTAATGCTAATGCTAATGCTAATGCTAATGCTAATGCTAATGCTAATGCTAATGCTAATGCTAATGCTAATGCTAATGCTAATGCTAATGCTAATGCTAATGCTAATGCTAATGCTAATGCTAATGCTAATGCTAATGCTAATGCTAATGCTAATGCTAATGCTAATGCTAATGCTAATGCTAATGCTAATGCTAATGCTAATGCTAATGCTAATGCTAATGCTAATGTTAATGCTAATGCTAATGCTAATGCTAATGCTAATGCTAATGCTAATGCTAATGCTAATGCTAATGCTAATGCTAATGCTAATGCTAATGCTAATGCTAATGCTAATGCTAATGCTAATGTTAATGCTAATGCTAATGCTAATGTTAATGTTAATGCTAATGGTAATACTAATGCTAATGCTAATGTTAATGCTAATGCTAATGCGAATGCTAATGCTAATGCTAATGCTAAGGCTAGGATATTTTAACATTCGCAATAATTGCTCCCCTGTGTTGTCATGTCTACAAGCTGCTTGCCACAGTTATCTGCCCCAACTGGCATAGACGCTGTGGGGCTGACTGGCGAGTCAGGTGAGGTGGAAAGAAGGGAGGGCAGTTTATGGACGTTGGGGAAAAACTGACTGAAGTAAAACTTATGCGTATCCATATAAATACTGATTTAATAATTTGCTTAGTTTATGGTTTGACATAAGATCTTTAGGAATTGCGTTGAAACTAGCAGAAAGTGCACGTTGCACATGCCCCACATGCCACTTGAAGCTGCAGCAACGAAGTTTGTTGCTTTGAGTGCTTAAATTAAGGGAAAAGTTCGAGTTTTTTTTGGCAAATGTTTAGGTATTTTATGATGAGCATTTTGAATTTTGCATGACAATAACAACAGCAGCAGCAACAACAACAAAAGTGACTGACAACAAGTTGTTGTTGTTGCTGCTGCTGCTGCTGTTGTTGTTGCAAATGATGTAAAGTAGGAGGCAAGAGACGACCGCATGACACATAAAAACTGACATGAAACTGCCCTTAACGAGCGCATAAATCTTTAACTGGCCTGCAATAGTAAGAGTGGGCAGTGGAAGAGCGCAGAGAGGTGGTGGCAGAAGAGAGTGAGGTAGGCAGAGAAGAGAGTGAGGTGGCATCAGCAGGGTACGTGGCAGTTGAGGAGGGAATTTGTTGTGTTGGTAGTTGAGGGGCGGCTTTAATTTTGATTGTGCACACATTGCAATTGCCTCTGTTTGAATGTGTGTGCTGTTGATTTTGTTCATGTATGTGTGTGTTTGTGTGTGTATTTGTGTGTTGCCTGTGCTTTGTGGCAGTCAGCACTTTTTGGAATCTGCGCTTATTTTGTAGCATACTTTTTGGCATGCCATTAATTTCATATGCAGCAAGCGAGACAGAGACAGCACCAGCTAGCTCTGTGTCTCACTCTACTTCTATGAGAATGTGTGTGAGTGTGTGTGTGTGTGTGTGTGTGTGAGTAATTGTGCGCACAGCACTTAAGTCATTTCGCATGCAGCTGTGTGTGTGTGTAACTTTAAATGCTTATTTAATTGTGTTAAGTGTCATTTACACTGCATGGAGTACTCACAACACACACACCCACACACACACACACACACACACACACGCATACACACTTGTGATTTTTGCTTTGCGCCATTTTAGCGGCAAAACTTTTAGCTAACATTTTAATTTATGTAGTACTACTCACAGGCATTGCTACACCCCCTATCTCCCCACATACACACATATGCACACTCTCCCACACAGCCAAATACATACACACACACACACATACATGTGCAATAAGCGACGTTGCTGTTCAGTTTTTGAAATTAGTTTTAGTGCAAAAGTTGCAACGTCTTCATTACGCGCAGATAAACGCCAAGGCATATAAGTGTGTGTGTGTGTTGTGTGTGTGCGTGTATTTGTGTGTGTGTGTGTGTGTGTGCATATATGTATTTGTATGTATGTGGATTTGTTGAGCTCCAGACAGCTTGTCAGGCAGTCAGGCTGCCTTCATTCACTCATTCGTTCACTGCATTCGCACTCGCACATTGCATTTGCTTTCATTTTGTTGTTCACTTGCAAATACCCTGTACACAAGAGGTCAATACTTAAAGGGTATGCACCGTAGCTTGCAAGTGATAGAATAATATATGTACTAGCTAAGATATGAGTTTGAAATAAGTGCGTAACTTACACTCTGGAAAACTATTTCAAAATTGTTTCCCCAGCAAATTGGTTAATTATTAAAAGTAACTTAATTTTGTTAAAAAATTATGAAAAATATATGAAATTTGGCATACTTCTAGTTAACTATTTGCTCTAGGCACGCACCAAATTTTATGATAATAGCTTAATCATTCACGAAGTTATAGCATAATGAGGTTTATAACCTCTTGTTGGACTTTCTCGCAGCATTATATGCAATTAATTTTAAGAAAAATTAAATTCATTTTGCCAAGCTATTTATTCTACGCTCATACCAAATAAATAATAGTTGTTAAACATTTAAATAGCTCGAAAGCTGTGAAAGCCGCTACCTGCCTATATACAGGGTATCTAGCAGTCGTGCACACTCAACCAATAAGTATAAGAATTTATACAATGTTCTGTAGCATTGTTTTGGGCTGGCTTACAGCAGCAGCATCTCTGCTTCTGTCGCTTGCTGTTACCCTGGTTGAGAAACTACTACTTTTTGACAACTTTCTACTACTTTATGGCAACACTAACTTATCTGCTACTATATTCTTTTTTTCTGCTACTTTTTCTAGTACTTAAGCTAATTTGCATATTTTTCGACTATTTTTGGTTTATAAATTTTTCTTTTGTGAAGCTGACAAATGCAAATTAGCGTTCTTTAACACTGGGGATTTGGTTTTAAGGGGGTGTGTCGGAAGTGAGCGCTCTATCTTTATTCTCTAGCTAATTGCTTGGAATTATACGAAAGTAGAATGATATCTTAATGGATTTTAGTAGAAATGGCTTTTAAATTGAGTGAACCATGAATGCCTGAGAAACTTGGAAGTTGGGTAGATATATTAATATAAATATGTAATATGAATTATAGATGAGGGATGAAGTATAGATGACAGATAGATAGGTAAATAAAACAATATAAATAAATAAATTAATTAATTAATTAATAAATAAATAATAATAATAAAATAAATAATAAATAAATACAAAATAAATAAATAAATAAATAAATAAATAAATAAATAAATAAATAAATAAATAAATAAATAAATAAATAAATAAATAAATAAATAAATAAATAAATAAATAAATAAATAAATAAATAAATAAATAAATAAATAAATAAATAAATAAATAAATAAATAAATAAATAAATAAATAAATAAATAAATAAATAAATAAATAAATAAATAAATAAATAAATAAATAAATAAATAAATAAATAAATAAATAAATAAATAAATAAATAAATAAATAAATAAATAAATAAATAAATAAATAAATAAATAAATAAATAAATAAATAAATAAATATATAAATAAATAAATAAATAAATAAATAAATAAATAAATAAATAAATAAATAAATAAATAAATAAATAAATAAATAAATACATAAATAAATAAATAAGTAAATAAATAAATAAATAAATAAATAAATAAATAAATAAATAAATAAATAAATAAATAAATAAATAAATAAATAAATAAATAAATAAATAAATAAATAAATAAATAAATAAATAAATATTAATAATAAAATAAAATAATAATAAATAAAAAATAAAAAAATAAATAAATGTAGGTGGATAAATAAATATGTATCTTAATATTTAAATTTATAGATAACTATGTATAACTTATTACTACAGCACATCGCCCATCATCTCTCTTATACAGGGTATTAAGCCGTATACAATTTGAAGTAATTTTATGTGTATTTATCTTTTGCAGCAATAAATTAACAATATTCAATGGATATTTTAATACAAATAATTTTAAAGGCAAAGTAACTATTTAAATGCTTTTAAGCTGTCAGTATTTAAATACTAAAGAAGAATTATATGAAATTTGCAGTATTTTTGTCTCGCTCGCACCTGAGGCATAAGGCTGAAAAAGCAAATTTATTTTGATAATAAATTTCACTTAACCACTGAAGCGAACTGAGACAGACACAAATACAGTGAAATAGACACACTCACACACCTACATAGACATACATGCATATAAGCACACACTCACACACACACACACACACAGACTCATAGCTATACATTGAGACTATGGCAAATGTTTAATGATTAGCAACAGCAAATTTGTAGCAGTTGTTACTTGGCTTGGCCAGAGGCGTAGCCCAGAGCGGGAGTCTTAAACCTAAAAGGGCAGTGTAAAGAGGGGAACGGAGTCTGGTAACGCTTTCAATTTAAAATAACAAATAGTTTAAGCGCTTTCAGACTGGGCCGTCTAATTTGTTGCACACATAAATTAAAACGGCAAGCTAATAAATAACGGCTCATTAAGCCCACACACACACACACACACACATACAGAGCAAAGAAGCGGCAACAAATGCTCTGCAAATCTGTGGAAAGAGAAAGAGCGAAAGAGAAGTATATAGAGAGAGAGAGAGAGACGGAAGAAGAAGGGGAAGCCTTTGTGCTCGTCGCATTAAAATTAACTGCCCTTTGTAACTGCTCCCCCCGCCACTCCCTCTGCGCCCTACTACTGGCGACTGGCTACTGGTCATTTTGTATTTGCTTATGCAAATTGCATGGGCGTGGCAAGCGCCCACACACGAGCTCTGCTTTAAAGCCAGCCAGTGTTGACAAACGCATAAAAACCGTAAATTTGACCGCTAATTATAAATCCAGCCTGTGTGTGTGCGTGTGTGTGTGTATGTATGTGTGTATGTGTGTGTGTGCTTATGTCTTGTGTAAATGTTGCATTAATTAGCAATTAAAATGCATAAATTAGTAACGCAATCAATTTAAAATGCAACGCTAATAAATTTTAGAGTTGCCTTTCGCTTTTGTGGGCAACTTGGGTAAACACTTCCATTCGATTATTCGATTCCTCATTTGTGTATTTTGGTCTTTTTACTCTACTCCACCTCCAGCTCAACTGGATTAATGCCGCAATCCAGCAATAACAAATTTACCAACACGTTGGTGTTATTTAATCATTTTGTGTGCGCAGAGCAAACAAATTTAAATATAAAAAATTGATTTGTTCAAGATAAACAAATTAATTGAATGTCAATGGACTGCTAATTCAATGTTGCCATCAATTGTTTTATAAGCAATTCAATTAAATGATAAAATTGATATATGAAAATATTGAACTCTTTTCAACACTAAAATTATTAAAATCTAAAGACAGTAAAACTTAAAAAACAAAATTAAAATATAAGATGTGTTTTTCTTCAGATATGTATACCAACAATTATTAAGTATAAATTAAGTAAGTTAATAAATTTCGAATATTATATTTTTGCTTTGATTTACAAGAATATCCTTGTAGCATTAGGCAACACTGCAGTTAAAGAAATATGTAATCAATAAGCGTTTTCAATTAGCTCTGTTGATAACTTTTCAATACTAAATTTGTTACAAATTTCGAGCGACAAATTTTAAGAACCATTTCGAGAATTGAACTTAATACGTAAAAATAAGAATTATTATTAAATATATAATTTTAGAATTAGGAAATAGTAAGCAAGCGAAATTTAATAATTTGAAAAACAAACAATCATATACTGCTCGAAGCAAAGAGACGCAACTGTATAAAGTCACAGTAACATAGCGTTAAAAAGACTGTTAACATATATACTATGTTAATGTTAATAGTTACAGCATAAGTTGACATACATTTGAATATTTAACAGCATGAGAGTTAATACTATACATTATTAAAATCATTTCTTTTGCATACGAACAATTTAATTGAGAAAATACATTTTTAATCTAATTTCAATCAATTGCAATTATTTTCAATCAATTGATTATTAAGCTAAAGCTCATGCAATTGAATTTGTATGGTTATTAAATAATTGATGTCTATTAAATAATTGAAATTCGAACGAAAAAGTCAAGAAACTGTTAAAGGGTCATTGCGGCGGTTAAGCTTAATGCAAAATGCAGACATGTTAAGAGATTTGTGTATGCGGGTGTGTGTGTGTGTGTGTGTGTGTGTGTGTTTGGGCAATTACCGGTTGACATATGCTGATGAGTGTGCGCTTGTGTGTGTGTGCGTGTGGGTGTGTTTGGTTTATGGGCTGAGATAGAAACTTCTGCTCATACATAAATTATAATTAATTGAGTGTATTTTGAACGGCACGACTTCAGCTAAACATGTGAAATGGTGTGAAATAATTTAGAGTACATTCCCAACAACAACAATAACAACAGCAACAACAACAACTACGTGCAACATCATCTAGTTGCCACAACAATGTGGGAAATTTGCTTTAGCTTAGGATTTAGATTTAGCTTTTAGTTAAATGCAAAGTCGCAGCAAATTATTGCGTATACGCCACGTATATGTTCGGTCAAGTCAAAGAGCAAGTGAGAAAGTGAGAAACAGAGAGAGAGAGAGAGAGAGAGAGAGAGAGAGAGAGAATAAGAAGGGGAAGAAGCAGCAGCAAACGCAAAAGACGACGACTTTTTGTCACGTTCATAATTGCATAATGTATTATGCAGATTTTGCATAACAAGTTGCCACACAACAGGGAGCAGAAATCTGGCGATAGTCGACGTTGGCTTTGGCTTTCGCTTTGGCTTTTTGCCTTTCATTGCAATTGCAAGGGGATAGTAGGCGGGGCGTGAGAACTGCCAAGACAAACAGCTCGCTGGTGAAACAAAGGCCAAAAGTGTAAAAGAACTATGCTAATAGCTTGGCTTGGCTCTCGGAATGAAAATAGACTTTTGAACAGGAGTCAGCAGCGAAGCCAGATTGAGCTGGCGAACTGAGCAGGGGCCGTAAACAGGGAAACTGTGACTGCGATTGAGTTTAACTCACTTCCCTATTTTGTTGTATTTTTTCATTCTTTCTTATTATATTTTATGCAGTTCGGTTCAGTTTATAAGTATGCATCTAACGTATAGTAATTGGATCTTTGCAGCAGGTTAACTTAAGCTTAGCTCTGCTTGAACTTTGGTTGAGATAGCGAAAGAGCTTTGCACTTGATGGCAATGCAATTACTTAATATCGTGCATAACTGCAGCAGCTTCAAAATGAGCTTCAGTTCATATTTCCCATCCTAGCGCTGATTAAAAACATTCGCTTAGCTTATTTCAAAGTCTGCAAGGTAAACTCTGTTCAGTTTCAGTTGCTATTCAGAAATGTATATGTTGAAAAGTAACATCACAGACTAAAGAATATGTATAGAAATCTTACGTAATTATGTACGTTCTAGCACTAACGTTACGTAGTTACCTAATATGAATAAACGTAAGCGTCACTTACGTAATGCCTTCATAAAACATTTTTTAAATTAACTCTGCATTTTGTTATTAACAAAATTGTCCTTTAGCTTGTTACAACTTCTACAGTTACGTAACGTAATTATAAGTTGTACATTACGTGGTGGCCTACACATCAGTAACTATGCATAAGCGTAAGCTAATCCATCACATGTTAAAGTTACTTAATAATTTATTATTTCTTTACGTTACGTAGTGTGGCCTTACGTCTCTAATGATTTCCAACGTTACGTAAAGACACAGACTGATATGTTAACTTATGTTACTTTCTTAAATAAAGCACATTATGTTGCATTATTTTACGGCACGTTAGAAACTTAGAAAAGCTTTTCTGGCTTTACGTCATTAATCAACGTATGTGAGCTTACGTTACTCTGCTACTAAGTTGAACATAACTTTTTATTATAATTATAGATTTATAGAAATTTATAAAGTGAATAGTTACACGTACTGTACAAAGTACTGTGTGGCCTTACGGTATAACTACGCCACGTAGCGCAGCTTACGTAAATTACAAATTGTTTATGTTCTATCAATTATGTTATTAAACAATGCTCCCTTAATTCACTTAAGTTAAGAGAGTTTACGTCACATTACAACAATAATAATCCTTAATCCATAGCGTTACGTTGATGTAATTAACAGAAAAACGTAACGCAGCGTTAGTGTTACGTAATTTGCAGTTGTCGTTATGCCGCAAAGTTGTGGCTTATTTAATTGATATCGCGAACAATACTCGCTGGCAGCCAAACAAAGCAGAGAGTGCAAAGCGAAAACAAAGGGCGTGAGGTGAGGGTGACTGAGAGGGAGACAGGCCGAGGCAGAGGCAGAGGGAAAGAGATAGAGAAAGGGTTGAGAAGAGGGGCGGTGACGCAGGTGGAACACAACAATAACGTGAATGAAAATGCGGCAACAGCAAAAACAGATTCATGCAATTTGCATATTTGCAACGAAGCGTCGCAGCATTTCGTACCGTTGTCAACGTACCACACTTTGTCGTTTGCCAACACTGAATGGGCAAGAAGAAGAAGACGAATCAGCAGCAGCAGCAGCAGCAGCTAAAACAGACGACGACAAAGTCTTTTGCATATGCAAAAGCTGAAGCTGTAGCTGTAGCTGCAACTGAAGTCGCCGCCCACGTTGTGTCTTTGTTTTATTAAGTACTTCTGTTATATATTTTTATACTATTATTATTATTATTATTATTATTATTATTCAGCTTTTCTCTTTACTGCTTCGCATTTCTTTTGCCAACGTTGCCAAGATGCAAACTCTCTGCGTTTTGTTAAAATATTTTAGAAGACAGCCGCAGTTTCCCTCGTTTTCTTTTTTCACTTTTGCAACGCGGCTTTTGTTGCCGAGCAGCAGCCCAAAAGTGAACATACAAAAGACAAAGTAGCACAAATTTTCAGCCAGACTTGCAGCTTGTACTACGAGAGAGACAGAGAGAGAAGGAGAGAGTGAGAGAGAAAGGGAGAGAGGGTAGGCAACCGTGCCGTGTCTTAGAGACGATGCATGCCACCAGCCAGTAAAGCAAAAGGCGCCAAAATGAAAGCCTTTTATGCCTTTCCTTCCTCTCCGACTCAGCCACAGGACGGCGAGGAAATGCCAAGAACAAAAGAATCAACGCTTAACACAATTTTTAATACCCTGTAAATATTAAATTGCGAGCAAAGGGTGTGCACACCAACAGCCACATCTATTTAGCATCATAGAATGCATAGGAAACGTTTAATATATATATGTATATAAAGTAAACATATTTACTGATTGTTTTAATTACTCAGTTTATTGACTTATTGGAAAATCATTGAAGGGGGGATCAAATTAACATTTCATTACGAATTGTTAGTTAAAAATGTTATAATAAAAAACAATAAAGTATTATTAAAAATTTTAATAATATAAACATTGCACCAACAAACTAAGAAACTGAGGGAAAATATGCAACATCATCAAAAAGAAATAAATTAATTAATTAGAGTGTAATTCAATAATTTGAAAGC
>JAEIFK010000454.1:19045000-19232500 GCA_018901825.1 Drosophila funebris | reverse complement strand
AACTTAAAACCACTAAACTAAAATCCAAATGTTTTGAAACGAAACTGCAACTGAAAGTGAAGCATTGAGCACTGGCGGTCGAGGGGTTAAATAGAGGCTCCCAAAGGGGAGCACCCGGGGGGAGAGAGAGTGGAAAGAGGGGTCAGCAGACGAATGCAAAAACTATGCCGGAAATACGTGCTTAGCATGCAAAACGCACAAAACAACAACAAATAGATAGACGAACGAATGTTTAGACAAAACGTAGGCAGAGGCTGTGCAACACAAGCATACACACACACAAACACACAAACAGAAACACATACATACGTACGCACACACATACATACACATAAACCGCTTAACAATGCCACTTCCGTTTTTGGCATGCGGTTTACCCGCTCGGTCGCCGGCTTCATGGTTAGACATCAGTCCTTGGTCATTGTCGTTGATGTTGTTGTTGTTGCTGCTCTTGTTTACGGTTTTTCCACACACACACACGCATACAAACAAACAAATACACACACACACATCCACACACACCCGCACACACATTCATCCACACACTCGCAATAGAATTGTAGGCAACATTTTCACAAGTTGTGTGACGCCAACGTCTGACAAAATGTCAGCTATAGTTAGTTTAGCTCAAAATTTGTATACCCTGTAGTCAACAATTTGTTAGAAAAGGGTGGCATAGACATTTTATGAACATAGAAATACATTAAGTTTACTTCTTTACTCTTTACTCTTTGAAAGGCATATCTCTCTCTAATCGTTCTGTAGGACTATCGTCAGACTATCGTGTCACTGTGTACTATCGTCTCTAATACATATCGGCGAATTATCCAACAATTAAAGCTAATTCTAATTCTTAGTCAACTTGTTTTAAAACTATTGCTTAATTTCCAAACCTCTTTTTTTCAATGTATTTTGAAGATCTCTCTCAACATACGACAAAAGTATCGCTTAACTATCGTTAAAATATCTGCCAGCTATGTGCTATATATACAACTCTGTGCTATATAAAATAACATCAACTTGCTGATAGTATTGTTAAACTATGGCCAACTCAACTCTGTTTCAGTCACTGTGAAAGTTGAGCTAAATCAAGTCATCTATCTATCTATCTATCTATCTATCTATCCTCTCTCTCTCTCTGAAGAAGTGAGTTGCTGCTATTTTATTTTAAAATATTTTTTATATAATATTAAGAATGTTTTTATTGTTAACTATTATCAAAATCTCTTCAATCAACATAAAATTATTGCCACGCAAATTCGCTTTCGATCCTGAAAAGCTTTTATATTTATTTAAACTGTCTACAAATTCTCATTTAAATTATTGAACTATCGAAACTATCAGTTAATTCTTTTCTCTTTCCTTTTTCAATTCTTTTTTATTTATACTTTATTCTTTGGTCTTATCTGTTTTTAACATTAACAAAGATTTAAATCCAAGCTGCCTATAAAATTTCTATTAAATTATTCCTAAGCTGTTGTGCTTTTCTACTTAAAAGCAACGCCAAGGTATCATTTTAACATTATCCAATTTCATTTTGAAATATCTTTTAATTGTCTTTTAAAGTATTAACAAATTAGAGTTCGTCTGTCTTTTAAAATTCTCTTTATGTTAAATATTCTTTTTTGAATCTCTTTTAAAGTAACTTCTACGAATTCAGATCGCCATCATCTTTAAAGTGTTATCAAATTGTCTTCATACTATATATTAAAGTGTTATTAAAATATTTATTAATATATTTAAAAATATTCGTAAACTAACTGGAAGTTATCTCTAAGAAATCTCCATCAGACTAAGGAACCTATGAAAGTATCTAACAACAGGGTATGCTCTAAATAAGAACTCTCAACAGGGAAGCTTTTCTCATCTGTTGTTGCTATTGTTGTGTGCCTTTGGGCGCTGACTGCATTTGCTTTGCTGTTGCTGTTGTTGTTGTTGTTGTTGTTGTTGTTGTTGTTGTTGTATGGTTGTTGTTTGGTTCTTGTTGATTGTTGTCTCGTCTCATAAATAAGCGTATTTCGTAGCTTGTATCTCGTTTAGGCGCTTGATGTCAAAATGAAATTATTTCAATTACATTAGTAACTGAGCTAAAACAAACGACAAACAGCTGCTGTCCAACTGTCTGTCCCTCTGTCTGTCTATCTGTCCAACCCTGTTCTCTCTGTCCTCTCTGTCTAACCTTCCAATTGCTGTCCGTCTGTCAGCCTTCAAATGTTTCCCCTCCCAATTTAACCTACAGCCACATTCTGTTGTCCATTGTGATACTTAATTTGAACACTTTACCATTTGTCTCTCTGCTATTTCTGCCTTTATTTATATATCGCATCCTCTCTGTCCCTCTCCCTCTCCCTCTGTCTCTGTCTCTCGCCCCTCTCGCCCCTCTCCTTCTATCCCTTTCGTTTTTTATCCTTCTCATTCTCTTTGTTGATTAGACCTTGAGCTATTGCAGCAACTGTCTTAACGAAAGCTGTTTAAGTAGCCAACAATTGCTATTGCACATTTCAATTACTTAGAAGCTGTAATATGAATTACGCATACGCCATGTGGATACACAATAGTTGCATTTATGATCCAAGTCGTATATGCATCTGTATAAAGTACATATTTGATTTTCATTTCATTTGCATTTCAAATTAATTCTAATTGTAGTTTTAGGCAAATTTTAATTGCTGCAAATTGAAATGTAATGATAAGAGAAATATTTAGTGAAAGTGAGCGTTTGACAAGAGGGATACAAGCGGTAGATAATCTATAGAAATGATGTAGACTAGACTGCGAGAGCAAAGTTAAGTTGAGTAGAATCGAGTGGAGCAAAGTTGAGTAGTAGGGCTGATGAATAGAGTTGCTTTACTTTAAGAAATATCTGCTGGTCATTTATAATGCGAAGACGAAGAAGATCAACTTATCAATTATAGAACTGTCACATTCTCTCTTAAAACAGACCTACAACGACTATGATGACAATATAGCTCTTATATAAGGAAGAGTAAGACTTCTCTTCGAGTTTCAATCATCTAAGTTTATCATCTTAATAAACAAAAGTCTAAATAAACTCTGAGGAAAGTCTTTCTATTAGTAAAGCATAACTTTCTATGCTTACGTGTCAATAAGTTCAACTGTCTTGAATATCAAATCAGAGCACAGTTTATGTGAACATTAGGATAGTCTGTAAGATGAAATAGTTTCTCTAAGAAACAGATCACAATATTCCATAAATTGTTTACAGATTGAGAGATAGTTAAGCTCTTATGAATTGAGTTTAACACGAGAAAGTTATTATCTGTACAATAGTTGAAACTATCAATCAGATACTTTACTTTAGGATGTCGCAAGTGTTTTATTTAAAAATCAAATCAGTCAAGATATATTATGATCCTAAAGGCAATTGATATGAAGACAAGCGTAAAAGAAAAACAGGCCTAATAAGCTTTATATACTGTGAAAACTGTAAGAGAATTCATAATATTCATAACGAGCTTAGAGACTCGTAACCTAAACTTGTCACTCTAAATTTACATTCTATATTTAAATACGAAATTGTCTTAAGAATAAACTATTATTTTAAAAGCATTTCGCTTGAAGATAAGTGGAAAAGAAGAGCAGGTTCTCTGGAGGGTTGTAGAAGTTTTTGTGAACTGTAAGAGAAGTTGTAATATTGATTGTGTAAGATTCTTAATATAGTTATAAATGTATACTTAAAGATACATTATGATTGAACTATTAAAGAGTGGAGTAAAACAAGAGCAGGTCTTATTAAGATCGTTGAGGAGATGGAAAAGCTTTGGAGAACAGTGAATCAATAGTTAAGTGAAAGACTTTATAGGCTTCTAGGGCAACGTTTGCATTTATGAGTAGAGAAGTAGATTTTCAAAGGTCTTTCACCGTTTTGTAGAATAGCGAAGTTTCTGTAAACTATTAGATAAATTACAAAAACTTTGGTAAGGTTACAAGGCTCTTAAAGCCAAACATTTAGCAGTCAAATCAGACAAAAGTTTAAGAGTATTTTCGCATTTCATAGGCATAAAAGTGCAAATCTTTGTAATTGGCTCTCTGAGTTACACTTTTCGCAGTTCAAACAGCTAGAGTGCACTAGGAACTTGCTTAGCAATATCTAACAAATGAAGGAGAGCAACTTTAGACCCCTTTTGTGTTGTACATCAATCAGTTGAGTTTGTAAACTCAATCGGAGTTCAGCTTAAAAGAGCAGTTGCTTTTGTCAATAGTACATCACATCAAGTCTAATTCTAGTTTCAAACTCTTTGGTCACTTTGAGGGCAATCTAATCAATTGGTTAGGCTTAATTAAGAGGATTTGTGAGTCATGAGTCAGTTGCAGTTGCAATTGGGTGAAATGACGGTCTGCTGTTGAAAAGCTTTGGCGATTTGGAAAATTCGAAAGGGGAAAATGTATGGAGGGAAAAAAAACCTGTCAATAACTGTCTCGTTAAGAGCAAATGCCATTAGAGTAAATCGTTGCTGAATTCGACACGAAATGCGAAAGATACAAACCGAAAGAGACAGAAAGTATGTAAGAGAAAGGGACAGGAACAGGGACAGGGAGATGAAGGGAGACAGGCCAAAATCTGAAGCTAACTGAATTTCACACACTTAACGCCTGCAGCACTGCAGACTCGACTCAATAAAGCGCAGCTGGACAAGGAAAAGGGGAAAGAGCGTAGCAAGTGGTCGGACAGGGGGGTGGGGCGGGAGGGTGGTTGCCAACCGTATATGGAAGTATATATCGTCTATCAGCTGTGATGTGGCGCTGAAATGCTTTGGCAGCTTTTGGCAAGTGGCAAAAGGCCCCCAAAAATCCACTCAATACTCGCCAGCTGCCAGAGTTGCCCCCTTCCTCAAAACACAGTGGTATGGTGGGTAGGGGGGGAGAAGCAGGAAAGAAGAAATTTACAGTCAGCCAAAAAGCCAAAACAAAATACCAACGCAAAGAAAAAAGAATCAGCAGGAAATGCGAGAGAGTGAAAGACACAGAAAGAGAGAGAGAGAGAGAGAGTGCAGTAAGGGACTAGGACGACTAGCAGATATCCTGCACTCGAGTATTTATAGTGCTTTAATAAACTAGAAGGGTTGCTTCGTTTTTTATTATTCTTTTCTACTTATCTAACTTTTCGAAAGTGTTTGGAAATATATTAAAAATTAATAGTTATATATTTTTTTAATTTACACTTTAATTTGGAAATTGTGGAGAAAATATTATTTTTATTAAACTTTAACTTAATATGCACAATAATTGAAGAAGAGAATTGAAGTACTTTAATAAACTAGCAGACTTGTTTCCATTTCAAATTCTTTTCTATGTTTTTGTGTGTAAATATAAAACAATTAATTATATTACTTTTCTCTTTTATAATATTAAAATTATTAATTTAATTTAAGCTTAAGACAAAAAGTAAACTTAATATATATATTTTTTTATAAGAGCGAGTGAATGAGTTGAAGATATAATATAAAAGATTTAAGTGTCTTGGTAAACTTAGTGTAGGTTCTACGCTTTTCTAGTTCTCTAACCTGTTCATCAATCAATAAAGAAATATTTTTAGAAACAGAAAAATTCAAATAAATGCCAGAATAATATATTAAATTAATGTTTAATTTAAGCACTTACTAAACTTGAAAAGAGGTGAATAACAAGTAGATATCTTATATCTTTCTAAACAAGACGAGTTATTACTAAGCCTCTTCTATGTTTATCATTCGATCACAATGAAATTCTTGATAAATATAAAAAATTAATCTAAAATTCTGTTCGATCTTAAATTTATTGTAGAAAATAAGTGGAGTCTGTTCTTTAATTTGAAATTAAACTTCGAGTTTAATTAAATTAATTGTAGTTTATATTAATGGAAGATTCAGAATTCTGCACTAAAGGAACTATGAAATTTGGGATTCAGATAGAATATATATTATATATCCTTTCGGTTTGAATTTATATTTAGAAGAAATTGGGTGAAGAAGTATATATATAGAATATTGATTATATTATTGTATATTGGTATATTAATTACATATCAAGTGAACGATTGGAAGATATCCTAAAAAGGGAAATTATTTCATTATTTTCAATTTCAAGATATTTCTAGAAGTTATATATTTTTTTTGTCAAGTTAATCAGCAAATGCAAAATTAATAATAATTTATTAATTTTCAATTTAAGAAAAGAAAATTGGGGTGAGTATTTTGTTGAATTCGAAATAAAGTTTCTCGTAGTAAATATAGTAGTATAAGTAGACCAACCAAAGTGATATTTAGATAGTATTATATGATATGATATCAGGAACTAACAAAGTTATTTATCACTTCTAATAACGCATAGCGAATAAGCTATTATATGATCTAACATTTCTTTAGAAATTATAAACATTTTAATATAAGAAGACAAATTAGTTTTTTATTGAATGCGAGGCAAGCGAACTATCAATATTGATGATTGCATAAAGCAATTTCTCTTTTCTAAATACCTTCTAGGGTGTTCTATAGAGTCATCTTTAAACCAGTCGAAAAGGCTACAGTCGACCGCATTCGACAGTATAATACCCTGTACAGGCTTCTATATTAAGAGTATTTTGATAATAGATACTTTGATTAAAATAAAAGTAAGAACATAACAAGTGTTTAAAGAAAACCCCTTTGAAACTCTCATTTTGCATATGAATTCTTTGCTTGCTTATAGCAGCTAACTTTCACATATTTATACATATTCAATCAAAAGCTGAGTGTTACGACACTTAGTTTACTTATGCTTGTGTCGCAGTAGTTCCCTATCTCGCTCGCACAAATATGCACACATGGTAAGCAGACGCATGTGTCACAGTCGTTCGCTGTCTCGCTCGCACACATGTGCTGCCTGCTGCTCTACGATTCCGTGGAAAAATAACATTTATTGCTGATTATCTGTCTTATTTACAAACCGATCTTGATGAAACTTTCAGCGTTCCTTCTACATATAATTCTTAACGCACCTGTTAAGTTAGAAGTGTCTACGTTGAAAAATGTGGTTATTATTCGTTTTTTTCGATTTGCGGGGGAAGGGGGGGAGGTATCCAAAATTTAAAATAAACTTGATCTGCGTATGGTACACAGGAACCTTGATGCCAAATTTGGTGTCTCTAGCTCTTATAGTTGCTGAGATCGACGCGTTCATACAGACGGACAGACGGACAGACGGACGGACAGACAGACGGACATGGCTCAATCGACTCGGCTGTTGATGCTGATCAAGAATATATATACTTTATAGGGTCGGAGATGACTCCTTCTGCCTGTTACAAAAATTTTTTTCACAAAGTTAATATATCCCTGTACAGGGTATAAAAACTATGAAATTCGATAAAAATTTAAGTATTTATTTTAAGGTAGAAAAATAAATAGAAGCTGTCATAAACAGGGGCTTAATATGGTATGAAATATCAGATTTATTTACAAAGAACTCTAATTCTTCTAGTATACCTAATATTGCTTTTATATTTTATTATTATTATAATAATTAATTTCTAAACATAATAATTTAAAAGCAATATTGTATAATTCTATTTGTAATATTATTATTAATATTATATTATGTAAATATATAGTTACTTCTATTTGGTGTTACAACTTCTCGCAGACCACAATTTAAGCATCCCCTTTTACAGCTTACCACATCTACAGGGTATGAAAAGAGAATTCGGTCCGTGGATTGAGATTCGAGTTTTGGTTTTCATCGTTTTACTCGCTTGTTTTTACGTTCCAAATGCGACGCATTCGATTTTTAGTTCTCGCATCCATTTCCCGCAGTTTTTTTTTTGGTTTTATTATTATTTTTGTTTTTCATTCTCATTCACTTCCGTTGTCTTTCGCTGTCCTGTTCAGCCGAGTTTGGATCTGTGTGTGGGTTGTGGGTTGTGGGTGTGTCAGGGCAAGACAATTTCGTTGACTGGGCCATTGTGGAACGAAGGGGAAAAGTATTTTCACGTGCTTGTCAGGCCCTGTCACTCGGCCAGTCAATTAGCCAACGCTTTTCAATTACAAACAAATCAAAGCAATGCATACTCAATGTGGGATTGAAGGAGCAAAGGCGTCACAGCATGGAGGAAAGGCGAAAACACTTGATTTGCACTTGGTCAACAGGCCTATCTGGCTCTCTCTCTCTCTCTCTCTCTCTCTTTCTGTCTATCTCGCTCTCTCGCTCTGTCAAATGTCCCAAAAATTTACATTTGTCACCTCCCATAAAAGTGGGTCACAAATGGACAATCGAACAAACGAATTTTCCTACCGATTTTTCTGTTTTCCCACAGTCGCACTAAAGTGAAATGATGGCCATTGAAATGAGCTGACAGTGGGGTGTGGTTAAGGATTTGATAGGTCGATTGATTGTGTTGTTTCAACTAATGCAACTGTGCATTATGAATCACATAAACGAATGTCCTTGATCTCTGACCCTTTACCATCGAGCAGACACTCTTTTGGGCATACTTTAATCAATATAGTGTTCCTGAGCTAAGTATAGCATGAACCGTGGCATTTCACATTTTTATTTTCGACTCATTTGAAAGCGTTATTTCCAGGAATATCGAGGCTTTTATTGAAAGATTTAACATGCCATATGAAGAAGTCTATGACAATTATGGGCTGTTTACGTCAGCTCATTAAATACATATAGATTATTCTCTCATTATACCCTGTACAGGGATATATTAACTTTGTGAAACAATGTCTGTCTGTCAATCTGTCTGTCTGTCTGTTCGTCTGAATGAACGCGTCGATCTCAGCAACTATAAGAGCTAGAGACTCCAAATTTGGCATGAAGGTTCCTCAATACCGTCCGCAGATCAAGTTTGTTTCAAATTTTGGATACCTCCCGCCTTCCCCCGCAAATCGATCAAAGCTCTTTATACCCTGTTAACAGCATGTATTTCTGAACGTACACATTTCTAATTTAACAGGTGTTAAACAGAATACTGTTCTGAAACACATGTGAAAGTTTCATAAAGATCGGTCCAGGAATAAGGAAGACATTCAGAAAAGAAAGTAGAAAGAAAATCTTTGAACATTTTGAAATAAATCGCACTGCTTTGTCAACAAATAGAATTCATAGGACGCTCACAGCTGCCAGCTTTTGCAAGTGAACACATTCTCGCCGAAAAGCTGAGTGTTGTGTCACAATTATATTGCAAGTCTAAACGTAATGTATGCTGAGATTTGTATAAAATAATCAATTAATTGTGATTTACTGTAAAAGTTTCCAGAAAAAAACTATAGAGTACGTTTATTATAGAGAACTGTACAGGGTATTATACATTCGGCTGCGGTCGACTGTAGCCTTTCCGACTGGTTTATATATGAAGTCTCTCCACAGAATCTTTGCCTGACAGTTGAATTGGTTTGGGTCCCTGAAGTAATTTCTGCGGGGCTTATCTTCTAGACTGAGGTTTCCTCTATTTCCCCTTTCCTGACAAATGTGAGCTTCTTTTAGAGTTGGTTTCCTTCCTGAGAAACCTAATCTAGAGCAAGAGTAAGCTGCATAGAAATAGAAACAGTTTCCTCTCGAAATCAAAGCGTATTCAGTACGAAGCAAAAGGAATCCTCTTCTCATACTAATCTTCTTCTAATTCATACAAAATTCTGTATATACCAGCCTTACTTTAAGACAAAGACATGCTCTTTTTACTAAATATGCTTTGATTGGGGATTATAAATAGTTAATTTTATTCATTTAATTCTCATTAGCTTCTCTTAAGCTTGAACTTCTCCCCCCTTTAGTTAATTATTCTCTTTCTCTATTTTCCTTATTATTTTCCATTTCATTTCCTTCTTCATATTTCATTGTGCCATCTTATTTTTCCCATTTAAAATCTATTTGATCTTGAGCTAAAACATCTACTAACCTCCCTTAGCATTTGTTTCACTGCTTCTTTTGAACTGTCTTTTCTATATTTAATATATCATGACCTTATGACCTCAAGCGGAAACTCTTCCTAATTCTGCTCTTTATTAAATATTTCATTTATTTAATGTAACTTTATTACTTTTTTTCCTTCTATTCCGCCTTAAAGATCTTTGTTACTGATTCTAAGCTGAAGCTAGTTCTCGTCTATCTCATTTATACTTACTTTCTCCCGACTATCTCCTTTATATATACCTCATTTGCAAATCTCTTTCTCTTTAGATTCGCTTTCCCATTAGATCTTTTAGATTTAGATTTAGATACTTTGTGAAGTCTAGCTTAAGTTATTCTTCCTTTAACTTTCCCCTCTCTCTCATTTTTCTCTTGCTCCATCATGTTTGTCTTCATTATCTACTGGATCTCTTGACATGAGCTCAAGCTAAAGATAATTCTCTTATTGCTCTTGTTCTTCTTCTATCGCGTTTCTCATTCCATTTGCATGACATACAGATTCCATTGGTATAAAAAGTTGTCACTTTATGAAATGTGTAAAGCTGTAATACGATCCACATAATTGAATTTGCTATAATTTCAGAGGTACGAGTTGTTTACGGCAGTGGAATGCAGAAGGCGATGGCGTTGCAAGGGCGGGAAAAACAAGCGCATTTAAATAATTCAATTACAATGTAAATCCCTTAATCATATGAATATTCATTATAGTTGGACGAGCACACATCGACACGCAGCAACAAGCAAGAGGGGAAATGGGGGGGGGTAGATGGGAGCAGGAGCGGCTACAGTAGGGATAGGAGTGCCAGTAGTAAAAGAGAGAGAGAGAGAGAGAGAGAGAGAGAGAGAGAGGGAGGTCGGTGAGCAGGTAGTGTGCAGTCAGGGGGGAGGAGGCATGTAAATGCATTTACCACAGTATTTCCGCCACAATGCGCGGTGCAGTGACAAAAGCGGAAGTGCAGATTTCTGACAGTCAAAGTGGGTGTTCCATCTGTGAGTGTGTGTGTGTGCGTGTGTGTGTGTGTGTGTGTGTGTGTGTTAGCACCCGGATGTCAGGCGACAACGACGTTGCATCTTTTGCCTGCCTGGTCGCATCGTCTGTTTGTGTCATTTCGAGATAATTTTCTTTTATATTTTTTTTTTTTTTTTTTTTTAATTGAAAATTGTTTAACGAGTATGCCTGCATGTGTGCGTGTGTGTGTGTGTGTATTTGTGTGTGGTGTCTGCATGTGTATTGGTGTGCATTTAAAACGCCAGCACACACATTGGCCACATTAATGCGTGTTTTACATTCGAACACGCCACAGAATTACGAATTTCTTTTCCGAATATTCTCATGTTACCTCATTTTGCAACTATCAATCCACCCCCCCACCCGCCCTCCACAAGACCCACCGCTCCCACTCTCTGTCAGTTTACCACCTCACGCATCTTCCATGTGGCAACTGTACTTAATGCCACATGCCTTAATGCATTTAAAGCACACGTCATGGCAATCAATGCGAACGGATGAAGGATGTCCAGAAATGTGGCCATTACTATTAAATGCGTGGGTTGCTCAAGCAGTTCCTGAGCAGTAATTGAAATCGAATCTATCTAGAGTCAAGCACTTTTAAATTTATCGATAACTCATCAGCAAGCAAAGTATTCTCAAGCATATTGGTAATTGTGCAGCACTTAGATTTATCGAGCTATCGAAAACATATCGATATTTGTGCAATTCATCTTATTAAAACATATTAACAACTCTTTTTAAGCATATCGATAATTGTATGGTATATCAAAAATTGTGAAATTAATCTAATTATCGTATATCGATCATTCTACTTATCTTAACTTATCTTATCTATCTTAACACATATCGATAGTTGGGCAAGTTTTCTAAATTCCAAACTGTTCTCAAGCATATTGATAATTGTACAGCATCAGACTCTATCCAAACATATCGATAATTGTAAAGCACCTAGACTTATCGAAATATCATAAAACATAGCGATAGTTTTGCAACTCTTCTAATTGTCAAACTCTTCACAATTATATCGCTAAATGGACTTATGGAACATACCGATAACTGTGAAATTCTATAAATGATCAAACTATTTTCATGCATATCGATATTTATACTGCACTTAAACGTATCGAACTTATCAAAAACACATCGATAACTGTAAAATTCTTTAAATGATGAAACTCTTTTCATGCATATCGATAATTCTACTGCATTTAAACTTATCGAACTTTTCAAAAACATATCGATAACTGCGAAATCCTTTTAATACACAAACTCTTCTCAAGCATTTCGTTAGCTGTACAGCTCTTAAGAGCTATCGAATTGCATAAGCAGCTAAACTTTAACCAACTTGTGAAATTGCCTTGCAAATTGTTCAAACAACCCTCGTTAGGCTGCAGACAAGGCACAATTTGCATTGGCAGCTGCAACGAACTGTAACCGTAGTAGAAGTGGCAGTGAAAGAAGAGAAAGAAGAGCAGCGGTGGAGAGAAGAATTGAAACGAAAGCAGAAAAAAACACGAAATCCCGAAGCTCGCGACTCGAGACTGGAAACTGGAAACTGGAAACTCGAACTCGAGTCGTTATGGCAGTTGGGCAAAGTTTTGTGGCACACTTCGAGCATTGCATTTAATGTGTTATTTAAATATCTATGCGAGTTCTTAACATTATTTTGCTTGACTTTACTTTTTATGCAATTGTTATTGTTATGGCGATTGTTGTTGCTGTTGTTGTTGTTGGGTAGATCGTTTGCATAGGCAATGAAAAAGTTTACATTGCGACATCGTCGGCCATTAAAAAGTTGAACAAATGTTCGTTGTAATATGCTTATGATGTGCCATCAAAACTGAGGGACTGTGCACCTCCCCTTATCTCCACACTCCCACTATATAATTCTCCCACCTGTCAGTTGACACGTGCCAATGCGAGTGAGATAGAGAGAGAGAGAGAGAGAGAGAGAGAGAGAGAGAGAGAGAGGTATTGCTGCAATTGAATTTAAATGCGAAAATCATTTAATTGCTTTAATTAATGGCCCTGACGTGGCTCGTTCTGTGGCTCACAGTGCTCGATTCAATGCGAAAGCGTGGACTTAAATTTCATAAATACCCTGTAGTTGCAACACATGCCTAGCAAGGTATGCTAGACTTATATTTGCAAATCTGATTTAGTTTGGATTATTTCCCACAGTTCTTTCATTTTTTACTCACATTTGCTACAGACTACAGGGTATAATTTATAAATGAACTTTAAAATCACCTTTTTCTATGTTTTTTTTTTCTTACATTTGTCAAGTATATTTTGTACATATTTAACCTACAAGTGTTTTATTTACAGGGTATTTATTCATGCAATAATAAACATCATTTTGTACAATTTCTTAATATATTTGCATGTTTATATGATAAGTATACTGCATAGCAATTGTAATTTTACAGGGTATTTTTGAATGTACAAAAAAAAAAACATAATTAAAGCTGCCGTGACACCCGTGGTTTATTTAAGATTTATGTATTTGCTAAGTATGCCTTAAATTTCAACGCAATGGCATTAAATTTAATGAGGTTTTACAACATTTTTAGACCCTGTAGTTATTTGCCTTAAAGAGCAAAGTAGTAGTTGTGAGACAAAATGTTTGAGCTATATATAGGGTACTTGCTAGTTGTATATACCCTGCACTTGTAAACATTCTTTTTTTTTAAACATTGCCCACATTGCCCAAAAACAGCGAGCGAAACCTGCAGCTGAGTTCTACATAAAAGAAACCACTGAATTTCAATTGAAAATCGATCAGTCAGCCAGCTATATGAGTGTGTAAGCGTGCGTGTGTGAGTGTGTGGGTGTGAGTGTGTGTGTGTGTGTGTGGGTGTGTTGCGGCTGCTTGGCTGCAACTTCCGCTTGACGCTTAAAAGTGTGCTATGAACTATGCATTGCCTCCATTCGGTCTCTCTCTGTCACTCTTTCCCCCCCTCCCTTCACCCTTCACACACACACTGCGCTTGCTGTGGGTATTAAAATTTCTCTTTTCGTTTTTTTTTTCGACATATAAACAATGTATATTCATTGTACGTGTGTGTGTGTGCCAAATCTGTCTATGCTCGAAATTGTCACGTTTATTGGTTCGATTCGTTTTGGGTTTTGCTTTTTAGGGCAATGAATTCCTGCATATTTGAGAGTTGAGTGCAAAACAATGTCAAATGCAGATATCAATTGCCCCAAAAAAGGAAAAAAAACTAAAGACTGTTGCTTTCAGCTCACAGTGGGGAAGAAGTTGGCAAAGCTTGGCAATTGAAGTAACAATTTGTGCCTGAAGCAGAACAAGTGACAGTTACGACAGTTAGAGGTTGTTGGTATTTCGAGACACACACACACACACACACACACACACACTGTGCTGTGGCCAAAAGATCGAGCAGTTAATGCACATTTGTTTAGACTTCAAGGCAACTCAGATTCGCAGTTAGGCATGGCTTAAAGGCATAGCAGTTTACACGATGCAGTTTGTTTAGGCAGCGAAAGAGATGGAAGATGGAAAACTATAAGAAATGATGTAAAATGAGTAACAGCAACAAGTTAAAATGATGAAACACGTGATTGTGAGAGACTAATCAGAGTGAAATAAAAGAGAGTGGGAGCGAGAGAGAGAGCGAGAGAATCGGAGATAGAGCGAGAGAAGGCATGAAAGAGAGAAGCATAGAGAAGTACCCATGTATCTAGAATGAATTAATATAAATTGAAAGCACAGAAGTGGAGGGTAATCAAAATTAATTGGTAAAGAGAAGTTCAAGGGCGAAGACAGCGATAATGCTGAAAATGTAAGAGAAGCAAATGGATAAGCATTAGAGATGAGAGAAGCAGATGAAGAAGCATTAGAGATGAGAGAAGCAGATGAAGAAGCATTAGAGATGAGAGAAGCAGATGAAGAAGCATTAGAGATTTCCCATCTCTAATGTAATGATGTATATTAATCAATGTGTCAGGAAATGTGAGAGAAGCAGACGAAGAAGCATTGGAGATGCCAAAAAAGAAGATTTTAGTATATCAGGTATATCAGTATATCAGTCTATCTAAAAGAAGAAGAAATGTAAACGGAGGACAACCAAATATAAAAAAATAAAATAAATTAGAGAAGTATCAATGTAGAAGCAAAGCACAATAGAATGCAGAGGGAGAAGTGTAGAGAATGGAGGAAAAAAATATAAACACTATCACAGCTCAAAAAGAGCAATAGCATAGCAGCAGTTGAAATGTTAGAGGATCAATGAAATTAAATGAAGTAGAAAAATAAACAAGCACAATGAAAGTGAAACTGAGAGTGAGAGTGAGAAGTTAAGGTCAGCAAACGGAGAAGTTAGGGGGACCAGAGGCAGTAAACAAGAAGTAGAAGCGAGCTAGAGGCAGACTTAGATGAGAAGGAGATACAAACAAAATTTGTAGCGAAACAATAATAATTTTCTTACATAGACAAGTTAAAATTGAAGCTAAATAAAAGTCTAAAATTCAAATAATAAAAATAAATATTTATTTTCAAATTTGTGTTAGCTTTAAATCTGCTCAATGAAGAGTTGAATGCAACTGAACACATTAAAGAATGGATGGACTTCTAATTGATTGCAATTTATCGTTCAACTAATCCAATAATTTAGCAAATGAAACTCTAATTGAATATTCGAAATTTTGTTGAGAATTGTCAGTTTTAATTAGACTCTTAATTGGTATAATTATAAGCGCCATCATTTCCTTCACACATAACCCAAATGTTAGACAATGTTGTTCAAAGAAAAAAAAGTATTTGCCATTTAATGTCTGACATTTAACAACACTGAAATGAATCATTTAGCTGAAAGTCATATATATATACATATATACATATATACATATAAAGTTGACACAGAAGTGAATATTGAACGTTTTATGGTTAAATTTATTTATAGTCGCTGTAGTTTATTGATGACCCACATGTGAAGTATTGTACCTCGATAGTATCACGACAACAGACAACATCAAGTGATGGAGTCAATCCGCATGCTCATCCTTGTGCTGGCTGTCGTTGTCACTCAATAATTCAGCTGTTTCTTCAGGTGGCACTTGACTATGAGACGACTCAACCTCAAATAGCCGAGCAGCACTCGAAACTTTGCTGCTGCTGTATAAATCTTTGCTTAACCTCGTCTGAACTTTGCAGCACACTATACACTACACACACACACACACACACACACACACACACATACATATATACACATATATGTACTCTCACACATATATGGACACTTTCCGAGCCAACACCTTGCAGGTGAAATCAACTGTCATGCAGTTTTAAACAGTTTACGAGGCGTATGAGCGATATTTGCACAGGCATTGCTTTATTTTTATGAGTGTATGCGTCGCTGTATGTGTGTGTGTGTGTGTGTGGTGTATGCGTTTACTTTTCTTTCTAGCTACTTTTTTTTTGTATTTTCCCAAACGAGTTTTATTTTTGCAACCGCCAGTTGAAGCACTTAATTCAGCGTAACATTTCAACGATTGATTCAATACTAAGCTAAGTGAGTGAGTGAGTGTGTTCTGGGTGCTCTGTGTGTGTGTGCGTGTGAGTGTGTGTGTGTGAGTGAGTGTTTAAGTGCGTGTGTGAATCACTGTTTCAACTATGTTTTTCTTGTTCTTGTTGTTGCAAATTTAATTACAAGACAAAATGTCGGCATATCACGTTATAAATACAAATGCAAACAGTTGCCAATACACACAGGTGTGCGTCTGTGTGTGTAGCTGTGTGTGTGTAGCTGTGTGTGTGAGTGTATTGAAGTGTACATTATCTTGCCGTCTGCTTTGCCAATGGGAAAACACAGAACAGAATAATATTACACATTTTTATATGAAACACGAATGGAAAATGGAAAATGAAATGGAAGTGCTCGACTATTAAATACCCTGTAAGCTGTGGCAAATTAATGCTAAATATTTGTTGTGCTCCTTCATTTATGTTTAAACAAACATTTGCAGTTTGTTAGTTGAATTTGTTTTACAGCGGTCGACTGGCAGATACCCTGTACCCACTTCTTAAATACCTTAAGCATCATATCAACTTATTAAGTGATTTCCATAAGGAAATGCCCACATGGAAACTGTATTTTATTTTGCTACAGCTGAAAGTGTTCGACTAGTGGATACCCTGTAATTATTTAAGGAGTATGTTTCAACAGATTTACTTTCATTAATATAAATACAAATTTAAGCTCTATTTCATTAGTTCTTCTTATCATAGTTGAAAGTGTTCGAATAGTAGATACCCTGTACTTCGTTTAATAGAAATTCTGCCTATTTACATTCAGTTAGTGATGTCTATACCAATGCAAAAAACGCATTTCATTATGCGCAATATTTATAACTAGCTCGACTCGCAGATACCGTGTACTCCATATGTTGCTATCTATCTACACTAGTTCTTTCTAAGTTCAAATCCGAATGAACTTCAGTTCTTCTATACAACTTACCTAACCTTTTCGCACATACAATTAACAGGGTATACAGGTATCAACAGATAACAGCATACACTGTTACTTTGTGCTTGCATCCCTGGGGCAACATAGCAGTGGGTTTATCGACTAGTTTTATGTTGTTTGTTAATTTGCAATTAGTGTGCCATTTTATGCGAAATGTTGAGCTTTCAGTTTAACAACGCATCTGAAATTGTTAAATTGCAGCATAATTGTATAGGGTATGAGTGAGCCATAAAGAAAAGGGTAATTGCGTTAATTGCGTGTATACAAAATAAGCGCAAATAAGCAGCTTTGATACAAACTTATAGTACTTCCAAGGTGGCTGTGGAAGCTGCTCATCGATGAGTGAAAAATGTGTTTGATATCGTCAGATATAGTGTCAGCATTATCATAATAATTGTGAATATTATGTTATCGATAAATTAGTTATTCAATATCAATTAATCGCTTATTAAATAATTTATTAAAATACATCAAAACGTATAATTGATACTCATTCAATACGTGTTATCGATAAACTACAGCGATTTATCGGTATGCCAATTTATAGTATGCCAATTGATCGATATACATATCGATATTGTCATATGTTAGTAACGTGCAACCTAATTGAAAATCTTAATTTTAGACCATCGATTGGTAAGCTTTTCAAGCTACAACCTTTAATCAAATAAATTTGTAACTGTTTATCGTTAAAAATGTATTTACATGCTATTTATCGATAAGATTATATCAATATAATATTATCCAATTTGAATAAAAAATGTTTGGTCAAGCGGGAATAGCAGCAATTGTTAGGTCTGGAAAATGACACTGAGTGGGTCGATAGGTCGATAGGTGGCTCGATAGGTGGGTTGATAGGCAGCTTAGGGAGGCTCTCGAATGAGTTCGCTTTTCATAATTGTTAATATTTGCATTTGGTGCTTGGCATGCAGTGAAACGAATAATCGCACTCTGCCACACACACTTGTACACACTCACACACGAACACACACACACTCATACACATACACATACATACATCAGCGCCCACACACATTGGAGTCCATGGGGCATGCAACAACAAACAATAACAACAGCAAAAAGGAACAATGTGCAGGCAACAATTTAAACATTTATCTGAGCTCTTAACTCGCCAAGTGCCCGGGTGAATCGCATGCTCTCATTGCCCTCTCACTTGCCCCTAGTCAACGCTTTCACCTCTCCCTCCATCTCGTATACCCCTCTCTGTCCATTGCACGCTGCATAAGTGGATGCACCACAAAATGCAGCACACAAAAGTGGTAAATGGGCATTTATTAGTCACCCGCTGGGACCATCAAATGCAAACTCAAATTTCACTTCACTAATTATTAAAATAGGCCTATGTAATACCCTGTATATTTGTAAATAGTGTGAAAATCGTTGCACAAATATTTTTTTTGTTCATTTATAGTTGACAAGTTTCATCTCATTTCATGTGTTTCCCTTTACTTCCTCCACTGTCATTTGATTTGCTTCTTATGTTCTTCTTGCTTAGTTTTGATTTGATTTGATTTTTTTAAATGAAACTCATTAATACCTGCTTGTTCACTATAATTTATATAACTTCTTTTCACCTGCATAGTCACTTTTTTTCTTTTAATGAAATTCTTAGTTAAAGCCTTTAAAATTTGTAACGTTTTTTTAATTTTATTTTTTTTTAAACATTAATATTTACTTTTACAGGTTATCTGCTGTTCAATAGTTATGTTTGCTCCTGTATTTTTGCTGCATTGTTGCAAGTATTGCAATCAATGCGAACTTTTAAATAGTTCAAATTCATAGTTTACAGTACAAAATGTGCGATTTATACCCTCTCGGCGGGTATATGCGACTAATTAGTTTATGTAAACTTTGCTTTACTTAAGACTATGTTGATTGCAATGAAATGTATATGTATATGTATTTATATATATGTTATATTAGATAATTTATCTTTTATTAAAATTAAAATTCTACGAAATTTATTTAAATTTAGATTTATATTATCAAACTTATTTTTCCTTGTTCTTCATATATTATTTTAAGTATTATATTTATTATTATATAATTTTTTTTTAAATAAAATTTAAATACAAAACATAAAAATTTACATAAATTTAGATATATATTATTTACTTCATATTTTATTATTATTTCAGAACAATTATTTGTATATCATCTAGTTTATCTTAGTTAAAGAAAGTTAGCGTATTTCAGCGTCTACATCATAAGCAATAACTATGATTTTTTTAAGCTAAATTTTTCTTTTGCTATTTTTGATCATTTCGAATTTAATCAATTTTCAGCGCTTGAATGTCGGTTTGTGCGTGTGTGTGTGTGCGTGTGTGTGTGCGTGTGTGGGTATAAATTTATTTAGTCAAATATTTGCATTTGCACTTTAATTAGTTGCAATTATTTTGGTGTTTTTATTTCTCGTCTGTTGAACAAATATTGTATTTCAGTGCCCAAAAATTGTTGCCAACATTTTCCACACGTGCATATGTGGTATGTGTGTGTGTGGGTGTGGTGTATGTTACACATTTTGTGCTAATGAAGCTGTTCCTCAATAGCATATTTACCCAGAGAGAGAGAGAGAGAGAAAGAGAGAGAGACGCAGAGAGTGGAAGACAGAGAAAGAGATGATGGGGTTGAAATTGTGCATGGTGTCTAGGGGTAAGAAGAGTGTGGGCTATGACTGTAGTTAGTGTGCGTGTGTGTGTGTATGTGTACCACAATTGTATATTGCACACATTTTTGGATTATATATACTATCTACAATATATACTAACTTTAATATAATAAAATATAGTTTATTCAACTGCAAAAGCGAAACACATCGTCAAAGTCTTCAGAGAATATTTGGGCTTTTGTTTGGTTTGCGTATTACGCTTGGAGAGTTTGTTTGCTTTTTTTTTCATTTTTATTTTCTTTACGGTTTTCTGAAATTGGATTTAATGCAAATCTTTGCATAGCCTCAAGTTGACAACAATATCAAATGAAATTCAAAATGCACAACGATTGCAAATTTGTGTAAATTGTCTTACATGAATTTCATTTTAATTAATGACACTTCAAATGTTTTATAAATTGAAAAACAATGAAGTAAGCAAGGCAATAGCAGAATGCGACTAGTTCAATACCCTGTAAATGTGTGAGTAGAACAATGAGTGTTTCTACGAGCAAATAAATGCCATTATTGCCTACAGTGGTGGCATTTCGAGTGAGTTGCCATAAGCATTGAAAGGAAAGCAAATGAAATACAGCGGTGGCATTTCGAGTGAGTACAGTGGTAATTGCCTTAAGCATTGAAATTATAGCGAATGGCATAAGCAGAAAAAAAATACAGTGGTGGCATTTCGAGTGAATACAGTGGTATATGTCTTTCAAATGGAAAGGAATGCAAAGCAGAAATAAACAATTTATGGCTGTCAATTACTTAACTTAATTTGCACATAAATTACAGTGGTGGCAGTTCAAGTGTGCACAGTGAAAGCGATTAAGAATTTATTATAAAGATAAAGAAAAGTTGCTAAAAAATATTCTAAACTTTATTAGCTTTGCTTAAAGATATTTTTCCTCTATGCAAAGCTTTTCAGCCAAATGTCTAATTTTGCTATTTATTTATGTACGATCGATGTCATAATATTAAAGAGGAAGAATAATGAACTGTTTAATGCTCTCTTTCCACATCAAAGTCTCTCATGGTTACACTGGCTATTCTGCTAGTCATTATCAAAATAATGAACAGATTGTGACAGTAGATTAATCTGCTTACCCGAGCGCTGATTACTGAGTACTGAGTAGACTACCAACTTGATTCGCTGGTGCTGCCAACTTAACGATTTGCCGTTATTAGCACATAGACATAATTTTAATTACATGTGAAGTCTATAGAGAACTTTTATATAAAGATTTGCTTAATAAATAATAAATTTAATAAAATGAATTTATTACAATCTATTTTTGTTACACTGCAAATTCCTTTTAAGAAATATAAAATATATATTGAAGTCTCTATTTTGAGCAACTTTTTTCAAGTTTTCTGTTAATGCAGCGCATTAAATTTCGCCTGAATAAAACGTAGCAGTCAAGTGAAATAATTAAATTGTTGCATTGTATTTTGTTTTTTGTGTTTTGTTTTTGTTTTGTTTTATGCTTTGTTGCGAGTCAAAGTTTGTGTCATTTGGTTGATGTTTCTCTCTCTTAATGCTACTCCTGCTTTCCTTCCATTATAAGAGGTTGTAATGCTCTTGTAATAGAGCTCCTTAAGCGATTGGCTAGCTTACTGTCTCTCTCTGTTTTGCTATCTCTCTTTCGCTTTCGCTTTCGATCTCTATCTTTGTCGGTCTGCCCTTTCTGTGTGCTTTCTGTTGTGCGTACTTGACTGCTGTTTTATGTTTTTCATATTTACTGTCAGTCAACTTAAGCTCGACTCTGCTGTGTTAGAGCTATACACACACACACACACACATCTCGCTCTCTCTCTCACACACACACACACACACTCACACATATATGCAATGCTTACCATAGCCAAATTGCAGCTGAGCAAAAAAAAAAAAAACATTAGTTTGCTTTTCTCTCTCTCCCCATTTTTTCTCCTGTCTCGGCGATTGCAACAACATTTTGCCATGACGTTGTCGCCGCTGAATTGCGATTCCAAAAAATAGAGAGAGACAGAGAAATGTAGGAGAAGAGAGAGAATGTCAAAAAATGGCAAACAAAGCCATCCAATCGTCTCGTTATGGGCAACCCAAAAGCACAATAAAAGCTGCTCAATTGCTGCCCCGGCTCATGGCTTTGTCCCAATATCAACGTCAACATCAACGATGGCGTCAACTTGAAAGCCGCTTGCAATGGTTTCCCTCCTGAGGGGGGATAGACGGCTAATATGCTGAGGGACTCAATCCCCCCATTGACAACTTGGAGTGTTCACTGTAACGGACGCCCGCTTGCAACGGAAAGTGCGCTAATTATGCGGCGCATATTACAAAAGTAAATACGCATTAGCTTCAACTCGGCCTAAGCGACTAGCACATACCCTGTAATGTTAAAAGCAGTTAGTTAAATATGCAAAAATGCTCAAAAATTGCAGTCAACTGCTTGATTTTTGGTATTGCGTAAATTACAGGGTATACGCGTACTCGGCACTGTAGCACGCAAACCAAAGTAGTGTGCTTAATGCGCATAAAATACTAATTGTGATACGTCTCTATATACCACTTATCAGCTGCTGATATTACAGAGTATGTAGGAAATTTCTCGTGTCATTTCTGTGATCAAATCTATCCGATAAGTCTTGCTTTTGAGAACTAATTAGCTTATTTACAGATTTTACAGGGTATCTATAAAGTCGACTTTCTAATAAACAACAAATTGAACAGTGTATACAATTAATGCTGGCATATATATACCCCACAGCTGCATTCCGATTTACAGGGTATTTGCATAATCATATTCTTATTAAGTTGTGCAGAAACCAAGCGACGACATTGCTCTTAAAAATATGTCGAGCTCAAGGTTTGAATAGTTTGACTTGTAACCGGGGGAATTACGGAAGGCGTGTTCGGGGGGAAACACCCCTTCTTTTGGGGGAGTTAATGCGCTGGCATTGTTGCTGTATTGTTATTGTTGTTGCTCAACGGCCGTGATTTTGTGCGCAGCAGAAGAAAAGGTAAATAAATTAAATTAAATAAAAGATGACTGCGGAAGGAGAAGGAGGGAAAACAAGAAAGAAGGGCGAAAATATAAGGAAAATGGTAGAAAAAAGAGTAACAATGTAAAAAATGAGAAAAAAGATGAGGAGGGAGAATTAAACTAGTTAACCGGGGCTAAGAAATGTATTAGTGAGCAAGGGTGAAAGAAGGGGGCAATGGAAATGGGAAGGAGAGCTGAAGAGGAGCGAAGAAGGATGAAGGAGAAAAGAGAAACAAAGCAGGAGGAAGATGGAAGGAGGAGGAGGGGCAGAGAGAGGGTAGGAGCGAGCGAAGGAGGGAGATATCAGGAGAGTTAACAAATGAGAGATAGAAAGGAGAAAGGGAAAAAGAAACAGAGAGGAGAAAGTGAAAAAGAGCGAAAGAAATGGGAATGGAGAGAGAACAAAGACGGAAGATGGAAAGGATAGAGAGGAAGGGAGAGTGGAAGGCAGATAGAGGAAGGGAGAGGTATGAACGGAGAGAGAGAAAGAAAGGGAGAGAGAAAAAAAGAGAAAGGGAAAGAGGGAAAGAGTGAGAGAAAATAACAGACAAAGAGAAAAGGCAAAGGTAAAAGGAGGGAGAAGAAAATAAGAAAATTAATAAATAGGTCTGAAAGGGAGGGAGAGAAAAATGAGAAAAGAAGAGAATATGGAAGGATGGAAAAAAACAGAGAGTGGAGACAAATAGAAAGAAGCTGAAGAATTGGGAAGATGAGAGATAGAATGGCTGAACAACTTAAAAGAAAAGGAAACAAAAGTACGATCAGGAAAGAGAGAAAAGAAATTATTAAGAAACTAAGGGAAGGGAAACTAAGGGAGAGGGCAGAATTTCTGCACTGTTGACTGCCCTCAAAATGAGGCAACAACAATAACAATGTAATTGTTGTTGTTATTCTCGCTGATATTGTTGTTGTTGCATGTTTGTAGCACACTATGCGCATTGTTGTTATTGTTGTGTTGCACACGCTGCAAAAAAAAAACGAAAAAAAGAAAAAGAAAAGCAAGCAGAAACAGAAACAGAGACAGAGACCGACATGGACATAACATATTTCTGCATTTGTGTGCAGGGCATCCCTCTCTCTCTATCTCACACTACGCTGCGCTCGCTGCCCTCTCGCTACACACTACACTCTGCGTTCTCTCCCTCCACGCCTCCCCCAAAACTATTTCCGTCACTTAATCCGCTGCTGGCAGCCTTTGTTGCTATTGCTATTGTTGTAATGCCGTAAGCTTAAAGAGCATCACTGACGCTTATCATTCAGCGCCAGCATTTGCCGTCGACGCGACGTCGCAGTCGCAGTCGCAGTCGCAGTCAACGTCAGCGTCGCTTGTTTTCATATGCGAAAAATGTTAAAGTTTTCGTTGGCTTTTTTTTTATATTTTTGTATTATTTTTTTTTATTTTGTTTTATATATTCGTGGAGAAACCGCACAAAAAATTGGCTGAGCCGCGCGAATGACCGACCAAACCCTTGCAATACTCCACCGCCCCTCAAGCTCCCACACTCGAAACCTTTGCAGCTTCCTTCTGTTTCAACACAAACAACAACAACAACAACAATAACAACAAGAACAGCAACCCAAAGCCAGTCGGCGTAAAATTTTTGCAACTATTTTGTGGCAAGTTTATAACGAAATGCTGCAAATTGGTTTGGTTTCGTTTGGTTTTAGGTTTTAGGTTGCTTTAGGTTCGGCTTCGTTTGATTTTTCGGCACTGGATTGACTTTTTTGCGTCCCTCAAAAGTCGTCGAACATTTTTATTATTTTTTTTTTTTTTTAGTATAAATTGGAAGTACAAAGGGCTGTGAAGGGGGGGCTTGGGAGGAAATGGGGTGGATAAAACATGCACACCATTTGGTTGTTTGCCAAAGCCAACAGCAAATGCAGATTGAAGTTCTTGTTGTGTTTGCAATCCTTTTTTAAGGACCACTGAACTCGCACCGCAGCGGCTTCCCGACTGACTGAATATGAGCTCCGGGGGGAGGTGGGGGTAAAGTGCATTTGATGGAACTACCAGCTGTCGGTTCTTAACAAACTTGCAACAGTTGCAACAGTTTATCTCGTATCTTTCAAGGGGGTTGGATGGAAATTACCTCAAGTTTCGTTTTTTGAAGAGCTCAGGTTTCGTTCAAGTTAACAGAAGATCTCCACGTATTTGCGTATTCATTAGATGTTCAATTTTAATAAGAGAAAGTGAACTTATTACCGCCCACATGTTAAGTTTAACATGCATTTTAACATATACTTTGACTTTCATTTTGTATAGTGCTTAAAGTGCGCATTTCGTTAATCATCACTTTTGATATGAGAACAGAAACTTGTTCTCGGCCACAGGCTAAAGTTAACATGCACTTTAACATCTACCTTGACTTGCATTTTGTTTAGTGCTTAAAGTTTACTGGAGATCTACATATATTAATTTATATTTAGTTAATCATCACTTTTAATATGAGAACATGAAATTTGTTCTGCCTACATGCAACAGTTAACTGCCACTTCAACATCAACGTTGACTGTCATTTTGCTAAAACTAGCTGGACATCTCATTAATTTTGCTTTCATTGGGTGCTTACATTCAATATGAGAACGTAAACATATTATCTGCTACATATTAAAGTTAACGTGCGCTTTAACATCTACATTGACTTTTATGTCGATAAGTGCTTTAAGTTAATTGAAATTTTATTTTGCATTCAGATAATCATCACATTTGAGAACATAAATTTGTTCTCGACTACATGTTACATTTAACATGTGCTTTAACATCTACTTTGACTTTAAGTTTATTAAGTTCTCAAGTTAACTGAGTATATTTTTTTTAATTTGCATTCGTTAGATGTTGCCTTATAATGTGAGAGCATGAATTTGTTTGCGCCTACATGCTTAGGTTAACGGGCACTTTAACATCAAGTTTGGCTTTCATTCTGTTAAATGTTAAGATTAACATGACATCCCATTTATTTTGCATTACTTTTATGTTAATTTTCAATATGAAAACATAAGGTTGTTCCCGCTTACATGTTAAAATTAACTTGCACTTTAACATCTACTTTGACTCTTATTAGTTGATATATGTTAAACTGAAACTTTTTGCTTGTTAAAACTAAATGGACACCTTAATTACATGGAGAATAGTTAACGTTAACATGTAGTTAGAACTAAAGCGTTGCCACCTGACAATAATCTTGCATTGACGTTGCCAGACTCTCAAAATCTGTATTCACAAAAGCATGAAATAGCCTGAGTTGAATGAGTTTAATTAGAAAAGTAAGAAGCAAACATTGTCATTCATGCTACAGGTAAGTTAATAATCAAGCGTTGCCACACTTTCAATAAAATTTGACAAACATTTATCACTTAGATTAAGAAGCAGACAGAACTGCTGAAGTCGAATATGTTTCAGCATAACTATTCCATATCAATGCTGCAGCCAACGTGATTATCAAGCGTTGCCACACTGCCAAAACCAAGCCTGACACAGCGTTGGGCAATTAATTATGGAGTTATTAAGTTGGTAAAACAAATTTGTGAAAACGCAAACCATAGTCACAAATTTGAAACAAAAAGTCGCCAAATATGCTGGTCAAATAATTGCTATAAAATTCTCGTAGATTTTCGAAAATGTTTGCAAATTTATTGCTTAGAAATTTGGCAATTTCAAAAGCAATTTAGCATGATTCCGACTGCAAGTTTTAACCAAAAATGCAGCACTTAAAAAACAGGAAAAACTCAAAATGCAAAAGAGAAAAGGAAATGCAACAGGAAAAAAAAGGAAAATCAAGAAAAATAAAATAAAAATAGATAGAAAGTTTTACCCGCACGCATGCAAATTGAAATAGTTGGGCAAATTGGCCCAGAGGAGGGTAGAACAAACAAGTGTAGAGGGGCGGGAGGGAAACAAAGAAAGGGTGAGAAAGAGATAGAGAGAACAGTGAGAGAGATAGAGACAGTAAGGGGAGTAAAGAGTTAAGTGTGGTAAGTCTAAAGCTTTTTTGGCAATTATGAGCTGCAATAGGAATTCCAGCACCAAGTTGTATTTACGCTTTCCGCCCCCCTTTACACCATTCCCCTTGCTTGATCCGTTACATAGTTCATTAATATATCAGGCTTTAATCTCCGTCTGGCAGCCGCCATCATCCGATGCTAAACAAGCGTAAAACGCTTTTTACCGGAAACTTATAAACGCAACGCGCTAATTATTTTTCGCCTTCGTCCTGCAGTGTCTGTCGCTGCCTCTGCCGCTGCCGCTGCCTCTGCCGCTGCCTCTGCCGCTGCCGCTGCCGCTGCTGCTGCCGCTGCCTCTGTTGCTGCTTACGTCGTCGTCGACTTTGGCATCGGCTTTGGCTTTCAGCTTCCTTTACAGCTTTTCAGCTGCCAAATGCCAGCTTCCAGTTGCTTTCCTTTAGCTTTGGTTTCAACTGCGAGCCTGCACAGGGGTGCCAAAACGCAATAAAATTCGAAAGCCATCAAATGATAAGAAATCCGCCAAAAAGTATGCTACATATATACAACAAATACTAAGCTCAACTAACATCAAATTATACAACAAAATATTTTTTATATCACATAATTACATTCAAAAAGAAACGATAAATTCGAGCGTTACATTTAAAACAAGTTCTGTTTTAAAAAAAAAAAAATAACAGATAAAAATACTACGAAATGTACAAATTTTTCGATTAAAATGAGTCAAAATGTATTGAAAAGTGTCAACGATAAATTTTAAATATTTCCACAATTTATAGTTTTTACTAGAAATTAGCGCTAAATGAGTTAGAAAAGCTTAAACTTTACATTTTAGATAGTTTGTAAAATATGGATAAGATAAAAATTAGTTCTAAATGAGATAATGTAATAAATGAAAAGTTTAGATAATTCTCACAATTTCGATAATTACAATTTGGACTGCAAATTGCGTCTTAATGAGTTTTAAAATCTCCAATTATATTTTAGTTAATTTGCATAAGTTCAATAATTATAATTTTGACTGGAAATTAGTTTCAAAGTAGTGGGAAAACTTCCATAGCTTCGATTATTATAATTTTGGTTGGAAATTAGTGGGAAAACGCCAGAAGATTAATTTGAAATATTTAAAAAAAATTTATAATTTTCACTGGAATTTCATTAGAAAAGTTGCAGCCATTTAATTAAAATAATATCAACAATGTGCATTTTTGAAATTTTAACTAGAAGTATATTCTAAATTAGTTAACGAAGTTTCAAATATAATTCTTAGATATTTTAAGCAACTACGATAATTATAATTTTGCCTGGAAATTAGTGGGAAAACTTAAAATGTTTATTATAATAAAAATAATATCAAAAGTGTTGATAATTATAATTAATTTTGACTGGAAATTAGTTTAAAGTTACTGAGAAAAGTTTCAACGATTAATTTGACAAAATTCCATTTAAAATTTTAATAATTTTAATAATATTGCTAAAAATAGTTGTAACTATAAATTTCACGTAACTATCACAATTTCGTTAATTATAGTTTTGACTAGAAATCAGCTACATTCTACCACTGTGCTGGTCTTAGTGAGTACAATTTTGTGCGGGTTGCAAGCTGTGAACCAAATGCAAAGTTTTTTTTTTTTGGGTGCGCTGCAGGGCGGTAGGCTGTCAGAAGAGGCGAAGAGAGCCGTAGACAGGAGCTGGTGATGGGGAAGGGGAAGGGGTAGCGGGGGATGATAACAGTTGGAATGGGCGGAAGATGGGTGTGGTTGTATTGGTTGCAGAGTGTCGCGTATTAGCGCCAGGACATACATTTCATTTTAGCTTAACGTTGGCAGCGTTTCTTTTTAATTTCTCTGGGCTTGTGTAGCTGCAACTTAAAGACGCTGACGTCGACTTCGACGTCGACGTTCGCGTCGGCGTTGCTGCTGCCATTTCCGTTTCCGTTTCCTGTCTGCACGTCGTACGTGGAGCACTTTGGCCTAACTACTTGCTACATGTTGTTGTAAATATATATATAGACAAGAGTTTAGGCATACCACACACACACACACACACGTGCACACATATATGTAGAGATAGAGAGAGAGAGACAGAGAGAGATATCTCCACAGCTGATAATGTAGTTGTTGTCTTCTAGTTGTTACCAGCTCGTTTTTGGCTTGGCTTGCCGCTTATTGTACTTAAGTTTTATGCCGCCATTTTCTTCCGCTTTGCGTGTTGCACGTATTTTTGTTGCCCCTGCCACACCCCCTGCCCGCCCCCCATCATATTTCGCTCTTTCGGCATGCGGCTTCCCCTTTAAGTTGTTCTTTGCTGCCCTCTCAGCGCCTTTGCACCTAATTCCATTTTCACTTTCTTTGATGATGCTCAATTTTTTGCATCATTAATCTTAAGCGATTTTCAGCTTTGACACTGACAGACAGACAGACACACAGGCGAACGCAACTAACACAGGCTTCTCTCCCAGCGCTCAGTCTTTTTTCTCTGTCGTGCAGTTTACACTATGCAGCATATTAAAAGTGCCTTGAAATATGAGTTTGCCGGCATGAAATATGATAAAATTATGCATAAAAATCATTTCATCAACTCGTCGGATCTTAATGAATTCTTTGAGTAATAATAAAAAGACACGAACATCATCATCTCTTTCTTAACATCGCTGTCTTAACATCTCTTTCTAATACACTTTAGTCCCTGTTTGCGCTAACAATTTGCATACGCTTTGCATGCATTTCACAATTTAACATTATGTAAATTAACATGTTTCAACTTGGGCTACAACTTGGATTGCAAATACTTAGTTGCTTCAGTTTGTGAGCTCTGTTCTTAAGTGACGCTCAACGTTGTTATGTTAACGGAAATAATGTATGTTTACAAGTTAATGTTTACAGAAATATGTTAGCATTATCTGTTATCTGTTAAAAGTATATTCTGTTATTATTATTATGTTAAGCAACTTTCACTTCAACTTACATACTCCATCTTCTGTTAGGTGACTCTTAATGCTAAGTTGCTAACAGAATAAAGCACTATACTCTGTTATCACTAACTGTAGGCATTCTGTTAAACTACTCTTACTTGAGTAAGTTACATCTTGTTAGGTACATTCTGTAAGCAATAACAGCAACATCACTGCTAAGCGATTTCACATAGATTTCTTAATCAAATGAATTAGCTTAAATTAACATTAACTCCAAAGAATTAGGTTAACTCTAACAGCAATACTTTTTTATACTGTTAAAGGACTTCTGCTCATTCTGTAAAAGCTAAAGGTGATCGTCGATCGTGCATAGCAAAGTAGCACTTCCTTTTATTAAGTGACTAACATATTTTAAAGCGCTGTTACTGCTTTTAAATGTATATCAGCCTTAAATTTAATTCTTAAACTCATTTTGTACGATCCAACATTGAACTGATCAATGTTAAACTTTTAGCTTACTTAACAGACATCTGCTACTGTAAATATCCAATGCGCTAATTTAACTGTTGAGCACTTGCTGTTCACTTTCTTGCGCGCTGTTAAGTTAACATAAAGAGTACATGAAATATGTTAATGAGCAATGCTTGAATATGTTAAATAAGCATACTGAAAGCGTCAGCGTTTACCATATGCAATCGCATGTGGGCAACCCTATAAAATTTCACACTCGATTTGCTACCCAGTTTTGTCAGCTTAACAGTGCTCTGTATTTCGTACTCTCTACTCCCTACTCCCTACACCGTTTTATGCTCCTCAGTCGCTGAATTTTCATAGCTTAGCGCAACAAAACAATTTCTATTTTATATTCTTCTTAGGGTTGTCGCTGTTGTGGCAGCATTTTGTTGGGTTTTGGCATAGCTAGTGTCGTCGTTGGTGTACCCAGGCCAGTGTTGGATAGCGTTTTGTAGATTTTAAGTCCCATAAATTTTAAGTGTCAATATATAAAAACCGCATATGTGCGGCCAGCGGCGGCAACGAGTCGAAATTCATAAATTTTGCCATGGAACCAAATGGTAAAATAAAATGCAGCAGCTTTCGCTGTGGCCAGCACACACACATACACACACACACACACACACACACACACATACAAAGCATACATATATGAATGGAGTTTTGGTTTATAGTTTCATTCGTTTCCATGTACATGTCCATTGCATGTGGCCGGAGGGCCAGGCTGTGCTGCCACATGGGGCCATGGGGTTCTGTGTGGATTTTATTTTATTGCAAACGTAAAGTAAAAACCAGTAAGATGTTCAAACTTAACAGTGCATGGCGAGCAGATACCCTGTAAACAACTGCAAGAGCAAAGCTAGTTGTCTACGCTTAAAAAATGGTCAACAGTTAATATTGAATAAGGTTAAAGTCGTGTGAAGTGCTTCAGTTGACAATGCCTGACCATAAGATACCCTGTAAGCAGCTGACACTGTGCAGTTTGTTGTCTAAGTTTTACGAATGGTAAGTAGTTAATACATCATAGAGTTCGAGTCGTCAGCAGTGCTGTAATTATGACATGAATTGACATTCAGTTGGTAATGTAGTAGATACCCTGTAAAAAGCTTATTTGTGTATTTAATTTTTGTAATGATAAGTAATTGATACTGAAGAAACTCGTACAGTTGGAGTGCTTGAATCAACTATAGCTGACTGAGGGATACCCTGTAAATGGCTTTAAGTACATCTATTTATTTTGCCAGTTTAAGCTTATTTATTTAGCTAAATAATACATGCAGAATACTATGAATAGCCTGAATAGTCAGCATGGTTGCAGTGGAGAATGATTTACTTAGCGATACCCTGTAAATACCTTAAAGTGCTCACATTTTTGTACCAGCTTAGCTTATTGCGATCAATTAATGCTGATGCACACTCAGGCACTAGACAAAAACAGGTATATAATAAACATATTTAACTAAAATATACCCTATAATAAAGGTATACCCCTTAAAAGACAGTAATTTCATCTATAAGTTCAGCTTCTCACCCTTAACTAGGTGAACATAACAAACAAGCATTATTTATAAGTGATAAGTGATAGAAGTGCAAAATATACCCTGTAAAGAGACAACCGTACTGCGCAACTTTTATGTTTCTTAAGTAATTTTGATGAAATTTTCAGAATATAAAGGTTGCATGCTAAAGCATACGTAAGCATAAGATCAAGACTAAAGCTTTTGATATTGCGATTTTAATAGAGCTTTTACAAAATACATATAATATGTGAGAAAATATAAATATAAATATAGCTTATCTATACCATTTAAACGTTCACAGGGTATACAATGCGCGGTCGAGTTGTTGAAAGGAGAGCAAAAATATATTACATGAAATAAAACAGGAGCCACAAGGACAACGGATTGAAGAAAACGGCAATTGCACTTAACTTCACGGGCAATGCAATGAGAGGGACCAAAAGAAAAAAAAAAAAAAAAAATAAAATAAAAAAAAATTATTTAAAAAAAAAAAAAATAATAAAGCCACTTGAAGCTGGTCAGCTGGGTCAGTGGTTCGGTGGTTCGTTGGTTTTGGCTGGTTGGGGTTCGGGTGCCTTACTGTCCAGACAGAAGGCAATCAAAATGAAAGCAGCCAACGAATGTTGAGTCTGCAGTCTACAGTCTGCAGTCTGGCTGTCAAGTATTGGCCAAATATCAGTTGCTTCCACAATTTGTGTGCAGCAATAAAGTTTTTGTATGCGAAACTGTGAACGAGAGGACAATCGACAATCGGCTATCAAAAATCAGCTATCGACAATGGACAGTCGACAGTCGACAGTCGATATACCGACCTCCTTCCCCCACATTTCCTCAATTGTAATCAAACAAGCAATTTTGCTGGCAAAAGTGTTTTATGAGGCACAACTTCATGTGAAAGTGGTTGGGTGGTTTCGGGCAGTTTTTTAGTGGTTTACCGTGTTTTGTGCAGCTGAAATTGTTGAAACTATGCTAGCAGCCATTTAACGGATATTTTCAATAAATATTTCTTTAATTATCACACTTAATTAATTTATGCATGGCCAGCTGCAATAATTTGAATCGTTTTTCAACCAAATTGCATAAATTGTAGCTAATAAATTGAGGTGAACGTCCGTTTTTAGATGAGTTTCCTATTATTGAACAATATTATATTGTTAATATATTATTTTATTATGAGCTAATATCCTACATACAAACAAATAACTTTGTTTCGATTATGCAAAAAAGAGTTGACACTTTTTTTGTTTATCGCCTTTCTATGCGCTTCTCAAACCCAAACAAATTAAGCGCCTCTCTAGGCGCTTCTCATAACTGCCAGGCAGATCATTAAACGCATTCAAGCGTCATCTTCATTAATTTAAAACGACAAACAACTTTGCAAATTTGCAAACAATTTTTGCGGGTTTCTTGTGCTTTATTTTCTTGTTGTTGTTGTTGTTGTTGTTGTTTGGCAAATGAAATACTCACTTTGGCAAAGAAAAGCTGGCCGACTGGCTGGTAAAAAGTTTGCCTCTAATTAAATACAACTTAAAGTCTATCAAAAACAAATTAATCACTAAGAGCCGCCAATTGGGGAGTTAAGGGCAACGGGAGTAAAGGGGACTGAGGAAACCTAAAAAAAAAAAAGCTAAATCAAAGTATTTTTTTCTTTTTCTTTTATTTTTACTTTTTCATAGATTATTTCGGCAGCTGATTTCATTTAGCTAATCAGCTTATTGAACTTAAGGCCGAGGTGAGCTCACTCCTCCGGGGCACGGAGAGCAACAGGAAGTCAAGAGAAAAAGTGAAAAACAAAGTTGAAGTCAAGTGAAGTTGGCATTGGGGATTTTGGGCTTCTCAAGCAGTTGCAACTGCAAAATCACAATCTCACATTCAATTCATGGCAAGAGAAAGAGATGAAGAGAGGGCAGAAAAGAGAAAGAGAAGACGTTGACAGGTTGCAGGTGTGTCACCAAATTAATTAATTACTCAATGGGTTTATTAAACCCGAAAGCAAACGTTGCACAAAAGTGTTGCCCCGCCTAAAAAAGCTTGTAAAAGAATCAACACTTCAAACAGTTTCCAATTGTTTGCAAGCTTGTTTCATCAGCTTAATTAGTGAGCATATAATTGAGTGTATAGAAAGTGCAAAGCAAACTATGAACGAAAGTTTCATCAATCAGCAAATAAATCGGCTCATCAGTCACTTAGCAAATAAGATGTAAGTGTAATTTCACTTCAATCAGTATTTCAATCAATTTGCAAGAGTGTTCAATCAGACTAACAAGTATATGTTTCTATGCTAAGTTAGCACTAAAGTGGCTTTCAAAATGCATGTATGTCAATAAGCACTTCAATCAGAAAGTCAATCAGCTTCAATCATTTTGCAAGAGTGTTCAATCAGACCAAAAGTATAAACATGTATAATTTGTATGTATGTCTCTGAGCAGACAACTACCGAAAGTTGCTTTCAACATACTTGTAACTCAATTAGCACTTCAATCAGTTCATCAATCAGCTTCAATCAATCAGCCCCAAAACTATATATATATATATATATATATATATGGAATTTTCCTGCATATTCCAAAGCCAAGTAGGCACGAATATTGCTTTCCAAATAAATGTCAGTCAATCAATACATCAATCTGCTTCAATCAATTGGCATGACTGTTCAATCAGACCAACAGCTACATATTCATGTAATTTCTATGTATATTCCTAAGTTAAGTTAACACGAAATTTGCTTTCAAAATACATATAAATCAATTATCACTTCAATCAGCACATCAATCAGAACGCCAATTAATTTAATTACAATGGGAAATTGCACCTACCTGAGTTGGTTGTGTGGACAACAAATCGTTGGGTTGCTCCTGTGATGCTGTTGGCAATGCTAGTTGCTGTTGTTGCAGTTGTTGTTGTTGTTGCTGCTGTTGCTGGAATTGCTGTTGATAATGTTGTTGCTGTTGATATTCATATTGCTGTTGCATTTGATATTGCAATTGCTGATATTTCAATTGCTGTTGTTGACCGCCAGAGGGCGCTTGCTTTTGCTGCTGTTGCCCCTGGACCAGCAACAGCTCAAATTGACAGCAACAATAGAAGGCAATTGCCAGCAATTGAAATGTGTTGGCAACGCGACGTGTTGCTCCTGTTGCTGTTGGTGTTCGTGTTGTTCTTGTTGTTGCTGCCGTCAACAACGACATGTTGTCGCCTTGAAATCTGACTCTGTCTCTTGTTTTGTTGCAAAATTCTGCAACAACAAAAATTTGTTTCGCTGCAAGTTGCAAGTCTGCTGTGCTCTGTTATTCTTGGCCGTTTGTGCTTCAGTTGCCACTCTGTTGCAACTTTACTCTGCAGATTGTCAGACACTGTAAGAAGAAGAACAAGGCAATAAATTAGTAGAAGAAGAAGAAATGAAACAGTGAGAAAAGTCAGTTCATGTTTCAGTTACATCTAAAGTCAAATTGTCACAAACAGAACATATAACTTTCTCAAATTAATGAACTTCTTCGACTACCAATAATGATATGTTATGTCAATGTTACGTTGATGTAAAGTTGACTGATGTTAGCGTTAAGAAGTTTTTACATTGTGAAGCTCAAAGCATATCAAATAGCACAATGATGTTAATTATTGTTGAGGAAAGAAAAGTAAGTAAGTCCAAATATAATTAACACAATGTTAACTTAATGTAATATTTACAGAAAAGAATAGCTAGTGCTATGTTAATAGAATATATACATTATGTTAAAATCGATGGAGATGGATTGATCGATGGATTGCAGTGCATAAAAAAAAATTCAGAGTATATTTAAAATTATTACAAATTAATATTTAAATAAAATAAAAAAAAAACATAAATTAACATAAGCATAACATTACTTAAAATATAGATATGATTGTATGAACATATTGTTAACAGAAATAAATCGTTTGTATTATAATAACAAACGTTCAAGTAGCATTTTCAAGTTCAAAGTCTATATATTTATGTAAGCTAAACTCATCACTTTACATATTTGCCTATGTTAATGTGACCTTAACAATTTGACTGTTAACATCAGTATGTTTAACAGCTCATAAGTAATATAATTGCTCTGTGTACGATTGAACTATAAACCTTCTTTGTTTTAATTCTTTCTTAACGACTTCTTTTTACTGCATTCTTTTATGACTTCTCTCTTGAAGTCCCTCTAGATGTCAATTTCCAACTGCTCCTCGTTACAGACATAAATTGAATATAATGGGAGTTAAAGTTATAACTGCTTATTTATTACTTTTTCTTATTTATCTCTCTATATCTTACATCCTCTCTGTCTCTCTCTCCCTCTGATCATGTTAATGTGTCGTTAACATAGAACATAATGTTAAGCTGTTAAGTAACATAGCATTGATTTGGCTTAAGCTTCGAATAAAGTTATATCATTAATTAAATACTTCTAATTAAAATTCCTGTCAAAGAAGTGCGCTCTATTTGCTCCCTTGTCTCAGCTTATCTTCACACTGTCTGTCACCTTCTCTTAAGTTATGTTAATGTAACGTTAACATAGAATATCATGTTAAGCTGTTAAGTAAAATAACATTGAATTGGCTTTAGCTTTAACTAAAGTAATATCTTTAACTAAATATTTCTAATTAAAATAACTTCACTCTATTTGTTCCCTTCTCGCTGCTGGGCACACTCCTCCATCCTCTACCGCTCGCCATATGATACTTTATATTACAATTGAAGTGTGAGAGTATGGAAAATGCTAAGGAATTCGTTAATTTCAATGTTTCATTTGCGCAATTATCGCGCAATTAAAGCGGCAATTGAAAAGACGCACACCAATGCCAACAATTAAGTGAAGGGGGAAAGGAGCAGGAGGAGGAATGGGGGAATGGGGGGAGCAGAGTAAAGCGAAAAACTTAAGAAATGGTAAATGAAAAACTGAAAAAACAAGTGCACAAAATAATGAACAGCAGTCGTAAAAGATTTTCACTGGCAAATCGGGGTGAAGAAAGAAAACAACAACAACAACAACAATATATATATATATATACAATATATGTATTATTTCAATAATTAATGCAAAAGAAAGAAGCAGAAACAGTTAAAGATGGAAAATAACAAAAGGCGAAAACAACAATTGAACAATTTTCACTTGCAATCAAAAGCAATTGGAAAATCAATTTCACTTTTCAATTAAACGTTGCAGAGGAAAATCCCAAAAACAAAACTGAAGCTGACCAAAAAAAAAAAAAAAAAAAAAGAAATAAAAATGAAAAAGAAAATACATTTTATAATGATGATAATGATAATGATGTTTAATGATGACGCGACGATGAGTGCTTAAAGAGGTAGGGGATGTGTGGGGGGTTTGGACGCCCCCCTATTTTTTTTTTTTCGGTTTGGAGGCGTGGCACAGCAACGAAATGAAAATAATATGCAATAAAAAGCGTCTGGAAAATTGCGCTTTGTTGTTGCAGCAGCGCATAGACTTAAATAGCGAATCACTGGAACGTGCAACACGAGGCACAACAACATGAGGCCTGCAATTATAATAGCATGCTGCCACAACAACAACAATAACAACAACAGTAACAACAACACCAACGAAAAGTTGCCGGCAATTACAGCGCATCCAAAGCGCCAACAACAAAAATCGGAAAATTTTCCTCGCGATCTTTTTCAATGCACTGTGATCCCCCCTCTCCCACTTCACTGCTCCCCTGCTCACAGCTCTATACCCGTTGCAAATTTGCAATGGCATACGAAAAGTAAGTAAGCTTGTACCAGCACATCAACTGCTAGACTAGTGAAATACTCTGTATGCACTAGACTGTAAAATCGTTGACAGCGAAAAATGATTAAGGACTTGTTAAAAGGAAGTTTCTGTTTATGCTACAATGTACAGGGTATATAGCTAAATTAATAGGCAGCAACAATGCGAACTTATGATTCGGAACAATAATAATAACTGTAAGAAAACACTTCACTGCAATACCCTGTAAATATATAACTTTCCTAAGTAACTTCTGTATTTCTCAAGCGCTGCTTCTGAAACTCTCAGAATATTGAAAATAAATGCTAAAAGAGAAATATACTAAATAAAAAAACTATGGCTATAACTATGAAGAATATGCAAGGCTTTAAAGAATAATAAAAGTTAAGAGTAAATTACTCTTATGGTCATACCTATGAGCTGTTGCTGCTACACAGTTAAAGCTACACATTTGATAATATTTAAACACAGGGTATTATTATAACCAAACCAAATACTGTGCAGAAATTTTTACAATTTATTTGCAAGTTGCAATGCAAGAAGAATAAATCTTGTTTACTATGATAGCTGGTAGACTATATACCTTACAATACATTACAAAACGAGAATATAAAAATATTTCATAACTTGTGCAATTGAATAATAAAAAAAAAAAAAAATATTAAAATAATTTAATACTGAAGAAAATATTAAAGAATACCCACAATAAATATAGATTTTTGTGTGAAAATTTAAGAAAATATGAAAGAACTCTAAATGCAGAACTTTATTGATTGAATATTAAAGGAAACATTATATAAATTAATGTATCAATTGCATATTGATGAAATTATTGAGGAACTGTTGAATACTGATCGAAATATTGATGAGCTTGAAGAAATGATTAAAGAACTATTAAAGAAATATTAAAGAACTATATAATGCTTATATCAATTGAATATTGAAGCAAATATTGGTATAGAAATAAATTTGAAGAAGAAATAAAATCATATATCAATATCATATATCATGCTTAAGGAAATTTTGTTTAATTCACTCATTAAATAAAGGATTTTATTTTTGAATTAAGAACATTTTGTACAAGATTTTAAAGAGCTCTGACATAACAATTGCGATCTTTGCTCTTAGAAATTGTAGCTGATATCAAAACTGAACAGCTTCCCTCTATAAGTTGCATACTCGGTGAGGCATTTATAATACCCTATTAGTGTGGGGTATTCAAATGATATGAAAATCTCAGTGGCCGCTGGCAGCAGGCAACAAATTTTTGCAACTTTCGAGCTCTGTTAACAACATTTTCAACTGTAGTTGTTGTTGATAAGGATGCTTGCCGTGCACAGCCGCTCTTGTTTGGTGTCAATGATAGCGTGAATGATACTTTGTATACACACACACACACACACACACCCACAAACACACAAACACACACACACACACACGTTCGCACTCGCACACAGAGAAAGCAAATGCTGTTGGCTTCGTTTGCATAAGTGGGACGGCAGCTTCCGGCATACGCTGCGTATACACAATATGCAATATACAAATACACGGCAAAAAAAAAAAAAAAAACATATACATAAGTAAATACACACACACACATACACAAGTCGCAAATATATGTGTCAGTGTGTGTGCGTGTGGCAGCTTTAAAGTTTATGGACACTGAATGGCCTTTCAGCGGTCAACACAACGAGACAAAGAGCGAGAAAGAGTGAGAAACGGAATAGGTAGAGTATAGAAGAGAGAAAGAGAGAGAGAGAAGCGAGTGTGAGAGAGAGAGAGAGAGAGAGAATGGGAGAAAAAGAGAAAGAGCCCGGCAAGTGTGAAGTATGCAAAGTGTGAGAATCTGTAACACGAATTGAGCATCTGACAATCGACGAATCAGCGGCAATCAGAAGGGAAGAGGGTTAAGGGTAATAGAGTGGAGTAAGGGGTAATTCATAGTCTGGCAATCGCCGCATTTCACTGCATTCATAAGGGACTCATAATGTAATCATATACGAGTAAACTCATCAATTGACTGAACTGCCAAGTCTACCAACTAGATGCATCAGTCGTGAGGCTGTCGATAAAATGAACTTAAATTTCCAATTTAAATAATTAAACAAGAGATTACAGTTATTTAAGCTTTGCTTAAGATAACTGAAATGTATAATATCAATGAATTAAAGAATTGTTTAATTCCAAACTTTTGGTTTACTCAACTCTAAAAATAGTATTAAAGATAAATATAAAATTTTATATGTGAGTATGATTATTTAATTAATAATTACAACATATTAATTGCATTAAGTGAGATGTTAAATTATTACAGTTCTTTAATTAAATAATTTATTTTATTTTTGTTTATTAAACAAAATAGCAAAAGCAGACAACAACAAAATTTCAAATAAACTTTAAAAATAATAAAATATAAAAAAAAATTAAATTGAAAAAGCTAACAAATTAAATTGATCAGCTACATGAAAAAATAAAAATTTTGCTAATAAAATAGGGCAAAAATTAATTCAAATAAATCGCAGAAAAAAAAACATTGAAATGAAATATTAAACAATTTTTTGAACTAAATTTGAGTCTAATTTTCACAGTACTAATTTCCATCCACATCAATATCATCGACATCGATTTAAGTTTCAAAAGTATCAAATAAGATTCCAATTTAATCGAATTCTACGTAAAATGATTATACTTTTTGGTAAGCCGATTTGTATACACATTTGGCAATTAGGAAGCAGCAGTTTAGAGAGCTTTTTCCGGCAAGGCTTTAAATTTACTTGGGCAGCAAAAGTTTCCAATCAAACGGCTTCAAATGGAAATGTATACATATTTCTCAAAAGAAAATTAACTTACAACTTAACTCTGACCATTTGGTAGTTTCTAAGCTACTTACGTACTTTGTTTCATTTCAAATCTATATCATAATTTTGTCTAATTATAGTTTATATAAATACTAATAATATGTAGTAGTTATAGTTTATAAAAATCAAATTTTCATTGGATGATCAACATAGTTCCATTATTTTCAGCTACATTTTCGGCCGCTTCGTCGACAACATTTGCCGGGCTTTTCCATCAATTTTTCTTGCCTTTCTTTTCTATATTTTTTATGATTTCACTTTGACTTGGGCCATAAGGTCCCGTTAGCGAAACCCAACCCTTTGATTTTATGATCGTATCCATAAAATTGATAAACAATAAGAAAATAAGGAATTTATGTCCCAGTCGCAGGCTTTGTCAGAGAATTGCGTATACGTAATATGCGAGTGAAATGTCACTTTACAATGCATTTTAATGGCCCATTGAAGTTTTGCCCAGCACGACAACTTTACATTTTATATCCCAAGTTTTAGTAAGTCATGTTTACATATATATATATATATATATATATATATATATATATAAATTTTTACATACATATATTTATTTCTTGGCCACAAAAATGAGCGAAAAATTGCAAGCGGAGTGTAAAATTTATGATAAAAACGTGCGACGCTGATAAGAGACACCGGATGATGCGGAGGTGGGGGTGAGCATAGCAACATAAAAACTGCTGGGAATTGGGCAACGGACGATACAGACAGGAAGTGCATGGGCTGGTCAAACAACTTGCCCCACTCAGTGGGCGTGGCATCTTGTTGCTCGTTAGGCTAATAACGTTGAAGGCTCGTGGCGCCACAAGGTCTGCCAGGTCTGATGATACAGAGCCCCAAAAACTGCAAGGCACGGCAAGAGTGTTGATGGTCACTGGGAGCAGAACGACTAGCAAATACCCTATTTAAATTGAGAGCATAGGTGAGTGAAAGTTGTTGGATTTTTTTAGTCTGCCATTTACATAATTTTGTTGAAAAACGATTAGAAAAATGTGCAAGCGAATACCCTGTAAATCTAAAGAGCAAAACGATGTGATAGTTTATTTCAGTTCAACTTTTCTCGTCTACCGCTTCCCAAATTACGCTGACGTAAATGAGGCTCGAATATGAGCTAAGCTGCTCTCAAGCGACTAGCAGATACCCTGTAATCCTATAGAGCACATGTGGGTAATCGTTTTTTTATTGTTTGCCTTTCCTGGTCTACCAGTTCCAAGCTAAAGCGGAGAGAAGTGGGTATCGAAAGTATTAGAGGTCGACTCAGAATTAAAGTTGCTCTCAAACGACTGACAAATACCCTGTAAGCTTTTACAGTTTGCCTTTTCCACTCTTCAATTTCCTTACTTAAGATGAGAAATGCGTTATAACAACGAGTCTATATACCTTTTAGAGTAATGCACAGAGTATACAAAGATGGAGCAGGTTTACAAGAGCAGGTGGCAATTGGCCTCATCACTTCAGCGCCGTGGGCGATGCAATCATGACCATGCTCGATACTTTGAGCCAATGCCAGCGCTGATGAGTGTACAGGTGTGTGTGAGCGTGTGTGTGTGCTCAGTAAAAATGACTGTATATGGGTATAATAACTTTGTGCGTATGTACGCAACACTCAGCTGAAGAGATTCCCATCTCTATGGAGTATATAAGTTCTTGTAAAACATCAGTAATCAATCTGTTAGAGTAACTGTGCTCTGAGTATCTCTGAGTCAATAGGAGTTAAATATATAATAAATTTAATGTGCTTAGCTTATGAACCGCTTAAGTTTTATATTTATCAATTATAGTTATAAATTAAATAACTATTGGCATTTTAAAGATATAGCCTTCAACTCTGACACACATGTTATAAACGATGTTTTCTATCAGTCCTGTTAATTTCAACATGAACGCATTAAAAACACAAAAGTTATGTAAGAAACAACTTAACATAACGCGAAGCTCGTGAGGCAACAGTGGCGCCATCTAGCGCACGTCGCTGGCTAGGTGCTTTTTGTTAGTGTTTCTGTGAAGACAATGTAGAAAATCTTGTGGTATCTGCACAGGGTATCGCACAGTCGAGCACACTCAGCTTAAGTTTTTTTTTTTTTTTTTTTTTTTTTTTTGTAGGCTGGTATGCAGCTCCTGCTCGCAGTTCCTGTTCTGTGCCCTTCGGTTGTGTGCATTGCTGTTTTGATTAAAAGCGTCGACCACTTTGAGTTGAGCAACTGCAATGGCAGCGTAACAAAGGGGTAGAGGGGAAAGGTGAAAGGGGAACGTGAACTGGAACTGCATCTAATTTGATTTGCATTCCGGGCCCCCAAAATTCGATCATTCGCCGATTGCTGTTGACCAATTGAGCCTAACTTTTCTGACTTTGGTCTATAACATTGAAGTTGGGCTAAGCAGTTGTAAACACTTTTCCTACCAAGGACACAGCAGGCAGCGCACAGAACATCGACTACGCTGAGCATTTGTTGGCAATTAACCTTTTTGGCCAGCTGGAGTCGAGGAGGATAGTGGCGGGAAGAGAGAGAGAGAGCAGGGCAGGGCCAAGGCAAAAGTTAAGAACAAATACGTATCTATTTCAATATGTCGGCAAATGTCTGACAATCGAGGCCAAGTTGAGGAGTCAAGAGCTGAAATTCCCAAAACTAATCAGCACGAGAAAACGTGGCGCACCCAACGACATGTGCTAAATGAATCGAGCAGAGAGCGAAAGAGGCAGAGAGAGAGAGAGAGAGTGTAAGAGAGAGAGAGAGAGAGAGAGGGGGGGGAGATAGTGAATGAGAAAGGGCGGCACACACATGCAGATAGATATATCAAATGATATGGCATACAACTTGAGGCCGCATGTCAGTTGGTTATGGTAACAGTTACAGTTGCCCATCCAGACGCTGTCCCTGGTCAACCCTCAACCCAGGGCTACCCTGTACCTCACAGTATCCACCGCATTGCCGCACCCCAACCCCGACCCCCTCGCTCGAAGTAATAACACGCATTTTCAATGGATCGTTGCTGTTGTAAACTTGTCTCATAAACGAAACGAAGTGAGAAGTTAGCCAGATAGAGACTCCGAGCAAGAGAGAGAGAGAGAGAGAGGCAGCGAGAGAGAGAGAGAATGTGTGAGTTAGAGTCAACTAAAGGCGCTGCACAAAAAACCATTAATCAAATGTCCGACTGTCTCAATGTCTCAATGTCTGCTCCTAAGCCTCATGATGCTCCATGCTATGAGTGTAACATTGCGACAGGCAGGAAACGGAAGTGTTACACACTAAGCCATTTTGTCTGTACCGTTTGTCATGTCAGAAAAGCATTAAAAAAAAAAAAAAAAATTCCAGCGTTGAGTGTGCTTGACTCTAAGATACCCTGAGAATATACTGAAGTTATCTTAAACTCTCATATACACATTTAAAGATAAACATACATAAACACTAACAAGCAGCATGTAACGAGCGCTAGATGGCGCCAGGGTTGTCTCCCAAACTTCACACTATATATAAAATGATTTCTCACATAACTTCTGTGTTTATAATGTAATACTACTAAAATTCTCAGGACTGATAGAAAATATAGTTTATAACAAGCATGTCAAAGTTTTAGGTTATAACTTTAAAATGCCATTAGTTATTATATTTTTTAATGTCAGTATAATAAAAACATTCAACAGATCGTTAAGTAAACAATCTAATATATAAATATCTACCTATTTTAGAGACTGAAAAATGTTCAAAGTCGAAAGAGTTATCTTCTCACTGTTACAAACATTTGCACGAAACTATAATGCCACTGTTTAGTGTATAAAAAGTGTGTCAAAAAACCGCTTTCAATGCACTTCAAATGCGACAAACTTCTCGACTTGAAATATTTATTATTTTAAGTGTTGGAAAAGTGTATTTAAACGTCGGTTAGCTGGCGTTGCCACCCCGTTCGGTTGTTCAAGTTTTGTTAAAACATTTTTGCATCGCATTTCAGTTAGTTGAAAGAGCATTTTGTTCCTTCTTGTTGTTGGGCAAATAGAAAAATTATACACGCACATTTATAAATATTTATTTGCCAGGCGTGTTCACATGTGTGTGTGTGTGTGTGTGCGCTGCGTGTATACAGTGTGTGTGAGTGCAGCTGTTGGCCAGCCTTAACTTTTAGCTGCCTTAGGCCAAAACCGAAGCCAAAACTTTTTGTATAGTTTTAGCTTCGGCCTCAGCTCGTCTGGCATGTTTGACACGCACACTAATAGATGCAAATACATACATTAGATACACACACACACACACACACACACACACACACACAACTTCATTGAGAACATGTGTTTGCGCATTTAGTTGCCAATGGGCCAAATGTGGGCATGGATTGCTCTCGCCTGGTCTTAGTCCAAGGCGATTTGATGAAGTGCGAAAAAAAAGGGAACCCAGGCAAAGTGCATGAAGTTGAGCCAGAGTTGAGCCTGAAGCTCTCAACATACATACACAGCGCGAAAAAGTCCAGTATTTTGTATTTTAAACTACACATTTTCAATCTTATATCAAGCTTATTTCTTTTTGGCATTTTATTAATTCATAATTGTCAAACTTAAAAGGCAATTCGAATTGTAATTTGAATAAGCCGTTCTTTAATGATTTAAGTACAATTTAAGTTTGTATCAAGTTCTTAAAAAAACACTTTGATAATAACTTCTTATATAATCTATGTATGCTGCAGACTAACTACAGAAACTATACTATATATATATATATATATATATATAAAATAAATGTATTTATTTATTTGTTTTCAAATTTGTTTATATTGAACTATGATTTAAGAATTTTTGTAGTCGTTTCTAATAACTCAAGAAGTTTACTATTACATTAGATAATTTATTTTAAATAATAGATTTAATTAATTGATTAGATAATTCATAATTTCAGTATATTCTACTAATATCATAATATAAGAGGATTTTACAAATCACAAATACTGCTTAATTCAAGCTCATTCAAACTAAACTTTAGTACAACCTTGTCTCTCTGTGTATGACTTGAGTGCGAGTCTCCCAACACTGTTGCAAATCAAAAGCCCTGACAGGCGTGGCAATCTGTTGTGTTTTGGCTTTAAGTGCTCACAGCCAGGTGGCTTTGTTACTATTTCTTTGCCAGTCAACTAAGCTGAGTGTCCAAGTGTCCAAGTCAATCGCCCGAAGGCTTAACTCGTGTCCCTCCATCAACTTGTAGATTGAAACAGTCAAAATATAAGTAGGTAAACAGACAACAAAAAAAGGGTTCAGCTCAGCAAATCTATGCTTTAACTAATTGCGAATTACAAGCTACAACATGTCATTCTCTTTGAATTTGACTTTGATCGATGATGCTTTTGTTTTCAATTTGAAACTTTGCTTAGGCGAAAAACTATGCAGAAATTTAGGACAAGATTTAAGAGGTATATGTGGGGAGTATATTTATATTATATATTTATTGTTATAATAATAATAAATAAATAAAGTAATAGACAGAGACAGAAAGCTTGCTGAATTTACTTAGTTAATATAATTGCAGGGAATAAAATTTAAAAATTAAATTAATAGAAGTTCAGATTCAACTAAATTCAGTGAAATTTCAAACAATTTTTGTACATCTAAAATAATTATTAAAATTAACAATAATATTTTAATAGTGATAGAAACTGAGCCGTATAATAGATTTTGAAGTCTTTAAAAATTGTATAAGAAACTAATTGATTTCTATAATTATCATATTGATCTATAACTCAATGCTAATGAGTATAATTATCATAGACATTTCTGAAATCATTATCTAATTATTAAATGCAATTCAAGCATAAATTATTTAATTTATATATATAAATATTTAATTTAAATCCAACTCGAATTAAATTTATTTGAATAAGTAAGAAAATTTGTATACATATTAAATGAAATGAAATACCAAATATAATTTGCTGATTAATTATTTCATATTGTTTTTATTTAGATGTATAAAAACAATTAATTTTGATAGTTATTAGTAATTTATATTACAGATAAAATATTGTATTGAAAAGTGTTTACTTTAGTGGCAATCTGTCTATATTATATAATATCTAGAACTCACTAAATTAAACCTATTCAAATTGCATTTCAATTGAAATCAATATGAAATATTGATAATATTTTTAAACGATTTGCTGCATATTTTTCATACAGCCAAAACAAATATGACAAATAAATGCAATTATTTGAGAAATACGATTTATTATTATTTAAAATGATTATTTTGGCATTCGAATATGAATACGACTATGAATGCTATTGCTGTTTTGCAGCCCAGTGCAAGTGGAGCTCGTAGTACTAGTTGAAATTCCATATTAATTATGAGCTATGCACATGAATTTAAAACTTTTCACGCCCAGCTGATTTATGTATTTTACTTATTTATTTATTTATGAATTTATATTATAATTTTGTGTGCAGCACATCTATTTTTTTTTTTTTTTTGTAAATCTTTTTTTCTTTCAGCTGACGCGTGTTAATTGAAAGGCATTTCGAATGCTTCGATGATTTTGTTGGCATGTTTAATGGTTTTGTGGGTGTAGCAAAGGGGCGGCGTGTGGGCGTGTCCGCTTAGAGAGTGTGTAAAAGCAAAGACTTTCGATTTGGCCAAGTTTAATATTTTGGCTGTACGTTTATTTTATTTAACTATTTATTTAGTTATTTGCTAGCTCAAGTTCTTAGCCTCTTGCGGCGGAAGAACTTGCAATAAACAATATGACATTTTTGTTGCCAAAGACTTTAAGACTGCTTCTTGCTTTACCCTTATCTACTCTATCTCCAGCTTCTACAGGGTATTTACTTATTAGAACAGTCTATGCGCCAACATTTATAATCGCTTTATAAATGAAAATTTAATTAAATTTTCTTTAATTTTGCTGGTAATTTGTTGATTTGCAAATAAGTTGTTGCAGTTGTTGTTGCTGTTGTTGTTGTTGCTGCTGCTGTTGTTGTTCTTGCTGCTATTGAATTTATATAAAAAGTTTTGTGCAAATGTTATTCGATTAAACAAATTATTTAGCTTGGCATTTTAATTAGCATTTGAATTTGCTTGTTGAAGGTTTTGAAATTTGATTTCGTTATGGTTTTGTCTCTTTGCCAATAACCAAAAACATTTCGCCCCATTTAATTCAATTTTCATTACGAATGACACACACACACACACACACACACACACATATGCGAGTGTATGTTTTGTGTAATTGATAACAGGAAGAAGCGGCTATTTCCTGGGATTGATGCAAACATAATATCCTTAGAGCTAATGCCTACAGCAGCTACAAATAATTACGATAAATAATGAAATATTCCGTATTTTCTTTTCGCTTGCAATTCGCTAAATCGAACGTTTATCAAGATGCGAAAATTAGGAAATTATGTATGCTGTAATATGTATCATAGTTAAGATCGAATGAGAAATTAGCCAAGCAGCTAAAGAAATTGTAAAAATTATTTTAAATTCCTACAAATCGATATGCAAAAAGTGAAAAATTCTTAACTAAAACTCACTGCAAAAATTTAGATAAATGTCAATCAAATTAAACCATTTTTTTAGTAGAAAATTTTGTAGAAAATTATTTATGTAATCATCTTAGTAATAATTTTGAAAGAAAAAAGTCTTTATATGATGAAAAAATATATTCAAGTATTATGAAGTAGTAAGATCATAAATTATTGTTGTTAAATATTATGAAATGAAATGTTGTAAAAATTATTATATATTAAATATTATTAAATATTTTATTAAGCTTATTTTGTATTAATTTTAGGCTTTGAATTTGTAAACACAAATAAGTTTTTGTTATATAAAATCATGACTACATAGATGTCAGTCAATGCAGTCTTTAAACTCTTAGTTAGAGCACTACAAGTAGCAAAAATTCTAAAAATTACTTTACTGAGAACAGATATTTCGTAGAACTATTTGATGGGGTTATAAAACAAATAATTGAATTGGATTACCAGTTTGGAAACTGAGATGCAAAATAACAAACATTTTAGGCTTATGATTGGACTAATAGACAATGAGTCTGTGTATGTGTCTATATGTGTGTGTGTGTGTGTGTGTGTGTGTGTGTGTGTGTGTGTGCTTGTGTGTAAATGGGCGAATATCGACCTCATGTCAAGTGTCAGTGTTGTCATCCGTTTGACAATTTATGTAACATTTGATTATTATTATTAAAATTTTTAAAATTGTTGTTATTATTGTTGTCATACAATTGAATTGTTTTTACAACATTTGTAATTCATGCTTTTTCATTTGGCTCTTGAATCTCGGCAGATTTTAATTATGAAATTAATAACAATTATAGCGAGTCGAGTGTTTACATAACATAATTACTTTGCCTCAATTATAGCACATTCTCTGTTTAATCTACACAAAAACACAAACCATAAAAAGCAACAAAATTAGTTTTATTTTTTTTTTTTATTTTGGCAAAAATGCTTCAAATGTTAGTATCTATTTCATATGGTAATTAGCTGAGGTCTTAATTAGAAGCACTGTACGTCGAGTATTTGGTTTTGATTCTGTTCCCCAAATAAGCGAAGACGTCAATTGATTTCAGCGGAATTTCGGTTAAGTTTGGTGGAACTTGGGTTGAGTGCGCAGTTTACAAGAAATGGAGAATTATGAAAAAAAAAAGTTTGAAATTTAATTTAAAGCCTATTACTCTATGCTGCAAGTTATCAACTCTAAATAAATAGAAAGGGTACCAGAATGAAAGTAGAATATTTGGACGAGTAATTCTGCAAAGTTGATACTCAGCTGAGACTAAAGAACTAGCAGAATGTTAATGAGGTTGCCAGACAAAATTCTTCTAAGTACCTAAAAACAATAGAATCACTGAAGTCTATGAAAATTAACTTTAATTATATAAATTGTTAGAAAATTATAACAATAATAAAATACAAGAATCCACATCCTGCATTTCGTTCTCTTCATTCAGCACTTAATACATAGCATCGTACCAATTTATATCCAAGTAATAATATATTTAAAATTTGACTGTACGCAAAACAAAATTGTCAGTGAGACGCCAAAATTTAGGTTGACTTTTTGTTGTTTAATGGTCACACAACAAAGAACACAGCATCTGACAGCATATTCTACATATTTACTTTTTAAAAAGTTATGCCAGTTCAAATTTAAAAAATAACCGAAAACTATCGATAATTATCGATATTACTTTTCCAACTGAACATAATTTTAAATAAAGCGATTCTGCCACTTTAGAGCTTAAATTTTGATGTAATTGAAATTTCATATACAATCAAATTATGAGTTTTAAATTATCGAAAGGGTCGAAAAATATCGATAACAATTTAGGTTCCAAAAGAACAAAATATTATTGCAAAATCATTTTAGAGCCCAATAAATTGTTTAAAATTCTTATAAAATTAACATCATTTAACAGCTCGAAATTATCGATAAAAAGTAAAGGGTTAAATAATCGAAAAATAATTGAAAAATAATCGAAGACTTTCGTAATAAAAGGAAAAATTTTAAATAATCCCATTTAATTTTATATTCGCATGAGAATCGATTATGTATCGAGAGGAGAGAATTGAAAATTATCGAAATACTTACAGCGAATTGTAAATTTTTGTATGTGAGAAAAACACGAGAGGAAAACCTAACTGTAATTAAATTAAGTACAAACATATCGTTATCGATATCGATATCGATATCGACACTATATTGTCGATAGTCGACAGTCGCAAATTCAATTCCATTCGATTTTGATAGTAATCTATGAATTGATCACAAAAAATGTGCATGGAAATTGCAGAATTTTCATCTGATTTGTCGAGGGAAAATGTGTCGTGTTAAAAGAAAGGAAAAGCTAAAAATAAAAACAGTAAATAAACGTGTATGCAAGTCAAGTGTGAAATAAATGCAGAAAGAAAATTTCACTTACCCATGCGATGCGACCAATTAACATGAATATTTGTTGTTGTTGGTTGTTGTTGCATTTGCAGCGAATGTTGACGCGTCAAACGCTGCGTATGCGTGATATCTGCTTTGCTTGCTGTCGTTCGATTTCAATTTCAATGGCAATGTTGTCGCTAGTTGTTGCTATTGTTGTTATTATTGATGTTGTTGTGTGTTATTGTGTGCTGTTACTGCTGCTGTTGTTGTTGTTGTTGTTGTTGTTGTTGTTGTTGTTGTGGATAAATAAAGCGCTTGACGTTGATTTGAAGTTGTAAGTTCGATGATGGCTCAAATAAAGTCAGTGCACATGCAATTTAATATTTGCGTAAATTTTGTACATGTCTCCCTGACTCTCACTCTTTCTCTCTCTGTCGGTCTCTCTCTCTCTCTCCCTCTGTCTCTCTTTCTCTTAATATATGTATATGTATTTCGTTGGCTCAGTTCTCTTCATTGGCTAAAATGCTTGCAAATGTGAGCAACATTTTATTTAGACGCATTACAATTTGTTGATATTAATTTGCTATTGTTGTTATTGTTGTTGCTGCTGCTGCTGCTGTTGTTGTTGTTGGAGGGCAAATGGAAATGAAATTAAAATTAAATAGTGCCAGCTAAATAAAACATAAAACAGTCAAAACAAATAAAAAGAACAAAAAAATAAAAAATAATGCAGAGTGGGCCAAAAGGTAAACAGACGCAGCGAAAATTCTATAAAAGGACACTAAAGCAACAGCAACAACAAGAAAAAGAAGAAGAACAAGAACAACAACAAAAAACATAATGAGAGAAGCAAAACAACAGCCACAGTGCAAGCAAATGAGCAAACGCGACAAAGCGACAAAATGAAGAAAAAGCATGAAAATGCCGCCAATCGCAAATGCTGCGACACACACACACATCTATACACACACACACAAAGCAGTTGCCTGCGGAATAAGTACAATTTTTTTTTTGCTTTACATTTTTTTCCAATTTTTTTCTTTTGTTGTTGTCCGTACTTAGTTGACAAATGCTCGCAGGATGCGCATTATGAAATTTTTAATCAAATGAAATGACAATAAGATTTTCAATGAAAAAAAACGAAGTGGTAGCGGCACACTCATCCTCATCCCCATATTCATTCTCCTGTGACGAAAGGGAATGAATAAAACGTAAATGAAATTTCTTAGAATTCTGCAGAAGCAAAAGTTGAAAAGGTTCCCAAATGTGACGATAGAGAGCGAAGAGATTCGGAAATCAGCAGGAAATCAGTTTTAGAATTCAATAGATCTTTCTAGGGTATACAAGCAGTCAGAGATATTAAAAGATATGATATGATATCGTATATATTAGAAATGTTATGCATTCAATTAGTTTAAAGAAAATATGCTTAGCTTTCAACAAATATTTACAAACAAATATATTGACAGAGAATTTGAGTGTAACTAAGTAAACATCTTAATTGATATTATATATATTAACTAGTTAAGCTGCTTAGCTGCTTAAAAACTTAAGCAAATCACAGGGTATAGAGCAGTCGCACATGTTACAAGTTTTTACATGCAGAGAATTGTTATATAACTAGGAAAACCTTTTAATTGCTATCATAATCATTAGAAAAGCTATGCATTTAATTGCTGAAAGAAAATATGGTTAGCTTTCAGCAAAAGCTTAAACATATCATAGCTTTCTAGGGTATACACGCAGTCGCGTACCAAATTTCTTACTCTAACTACAAAAGTCGCGCAGATCATGGGTTACATAAAAAGATCTACCGTCTATGCTCTACTACCCTTCAAGGTAATTTAAAAAACTACAGGGTATATAATTGATAAGCCTGACACAGGAAAGGCCAATGGCGGTGAAAGCCATTGCCGAAACACAGTCGCCACAACGAAACATAAGAAAAGTAGTGAAAACAAATGCTCAAACAATGCGACAAATCACAGAGCGTGTGCTTATAATTCGCAATAAGTTTAAGCTCTGACAGGGGGGCGTTGCCAATTCATTTAGCTGCAAAGTTATAGCTTCCGCTAAGAAATGCTATAAAATTATTATAAATTTGTGAACATTTTTATGGAAAACTTCGAGTCCATAACAATGGAAATAGAAGTTGATAGAACTGTTTACATAGAATTTATAGCACTTAAATTAAAACTACAAATAATATTATATTTAATTGCATTATACTACAAATTGTTATAAATTATATTTTATTCCATTCGACAAACAAAGTACGAGATATCAAATGTCTTTTTATTGTTAATTTGCTCTTTTTATTATCAAAAAAAGTCTTTTATTATGAATTTTAATTTAAATTTAATCACTTTAATCGAATTTACTCAATAATATAACTACAATATTTTATATAAATACTTTATATATGTATGTATGTTTAATCATATATATAACAACTGCCAGTTAAGTTAAGCCAAACCAATTGATTATAATTGATTATTAAAATTATCACTTAAGCTAGATTAAAGAAAAAGTTGAGTTCCAATAGAAAAGTTTATGAACTTTTCCCTTAATTTTAAAAATGCAATTTCAGTTCACTCCAAAAAAAAAAAAAAAACTGCACTGTTATAACGAGAGAAGACTGTATGAAGTGTATCAAAAACACAAAAGTTCTAGGCAACAATATTAATGTTCACACACACTCGCACGTGATAGTTGCGAATTTCTATTTTGAATATAAATGAAAAACTTGTTAAATTTTGTTTGTTTTAAACTTTAAAATATTTATACAATTTTTTTTTCTAAATTTGTTTTTGTTTTTTATATTTATTTAATTTAGTATTTGTTATAATCAAGTTGTAGAATTCGTGCAGAGCATATTTTAAAAAATATTTGAATAAAAAACTTGGTTATGTTTTTTTTTTTGATTTTGTTGCGGCACGAATTAAGCGTTAAGCAAACAAACACACAGCAAATATGGGGGAAACAAACAACAACAACAATAACAACTGCAGCGACACGACACAGCAAACAAACAAGCAAACAAACAAACAGCACGTGGCACAGGGAAAACGCGCGCGAAAAGCACTTGAAAAAAAAAATTGGCAAGGAAAATAGCGAGAACAACAAGAAACATACGTAAAAAGCACGCGACGTGATGCTTCACTGTGACTGTGACTGTGACTGCGATGGCGATTGCTACTTGTGAATGTTGTTCACTATTCACGACTGACTGTGTTTGCGTTGGCTGCCAACACTCAACGTTCTGAACCCGCTGAGCGCTCGATTGCGACTGAAGTCGCCGCCTCTGCCAGGCACCTGATAATGCCGCCAACGCTGACGCCAGCGTCGCATGTCGACGTCGCTGTCGACGTTGATGGGAGCCGAAGCTTAAAGCCGAATGGCAAAGGGGACTGCGTCGGGGCCAAAATTTGTGTGCAGACTCGTTTAACCACTTTTCTCCACACTCTCGTCCGTCTGCATTTTCCACATTTTCCTCACCCCCCAAACCGCCCCTCCCCTTTCGCCACTTTCTGCGCTGTGGTGAAAACTCTTTGCTTGCACTTGGCCAATTCCAAGCAGTTGGACATTTTTTCCTTCATTTCTTTTTTTTTTTTTTTTTTTTTTTTTTTTGGTTTGCACTGTTAAAACAGTCAGTTCAGTGCAACAGCACTCTCTTGCCCCCCGTTAGCCGTTTTGTTGTGTCCATGTTGTTGCCTGATGTTGCCTGATGTTGCAACGTGATGGGCCTAAAGGTTGCCGGTTGAGACACGACTTCAATGATTAGTTATTACCACATTCAATGGGCATTTGTATGGCACTTGGTAACATTGAGATATTAACGTGCATAATACACAGATCTATTTCGTTTCACTGTTACTACACATTATGACGTCTACGCTAAGCATCAGATTTGTCATGAATCATTCGCTTAATTAAGCAAAGATAATCATAATTAGCGAATTTAAGATCAGCGAGTTGATAATCAATTTAGTTCCATAAGATATGCAGTAACTATGCTACATTGTATAGAGCATAATGTTGTCGTATAGTATAAAACTTATACTTCTAAGAGAGACATAAATATATCTAGGCTAGAATGGATCAAGTATATCTGTTTAGAATAGAAGAGCTCCAAGTTATTGCAATCAAAATGTAAGGGTGCGGTAGGAAGGAGTTTGTAATAGGTCTAGCAAGTCCATAATGCCTAGATCAATGAGCGCATTGACGATAAACTGCTTTCAGTTGAGTTACTTAAGAATTAGAGAGTAGCTTTCTAAAATGTATAAAGTATCAATGTGGTAAGTAAATCTAGGAGAGAATTGGTCTTATATATATAATGAATATATCTAGGCTAGAATTTATCAATCATAGATGCAGCATAGAATATTACGTCTAGAATAAAGTTTGCTTAAAATATAATAATTTAAGGTGGTATAAACCATAGACTATTTTAGTTAGGATTATAATACTGAGTTCTAGAAAATAAAATGCACGTTAAGCTGTTTTCAGTTGTAGCTATAAAGGTAGAGTAGCTATAGTTCCATAATATAGTATAAGTCCAGGCAAATCTATCTACCAAATAATGGATCATACAATAAAAATTATAAAATTAGAATTAGAATCAAATATGTGTAGAATATAATAGTTTATTTTATTTAATTTAATTAATTTAATTTTTTAATTTATTTAATTTTAAATAGGCAACAGAGTATTTTAGTTAGAATTAGCATAAAGTGCTAGCAGTAGTTAATTATGTGATAGTTCGGGATCTAATAATAGGTCTAGAGAGTCTATAATACCCGGATCTGTAAAAAGCAATTGACGATATTAAAGATTAGAGACTTCTATAGACCTCGTAATGAAAAGAGCTCTTAAGTCTTGAAGAGAAATGGTAAATTATGTACATATGTAATAAGTCTAGAATAGAATGAATACAGTTGGTATAGATTAGTTGAAGTAGCTTGAACTAGAGGGTATCTCAAATCAATGCTGCATTGTGTAGTATAAAACAATTACGAATTGAAGAAAAGTTTATGGCAGAGAAGAGCTCGAGAGCAGAATTGATAAATATATAAAATAGAATAAATAAATATAAATCAAGAATATATAACTTTAAAGGGTCTATCATGCCTTCTTCTACATGATATAAATACTTTAGATCTAGGATAGAATAAGTCTACTGAAAAATATAAAAGGTTAATTGTAAAATATATAAAAAATTCCTATCAAATTATCGTTGACCAGGCTAAATAATAGAAAAATGTTTAATCACATATTTTTGTTATTCTTTTACTGTATTGGGAGCAGTTGATTAAAGCGCCCTGATATTAATTTTTACAACTTATTGGACTTTTGTTAGATTCCTAAAAAAAAAATCGGTTTTAGAAGAATACAGAGACTTACACATAAACATCCTAAAGAACATTTAATGCCTCGTAATCTTGTTATCAATTTGACAATCAACAACTGCTTTGCTTAAGCTTTCTACTTCTCCATTAATTCACTTTTATATAATCATTCTCAGATAATTTGCTGAACTTGCATAGTCTTAGAGTAGTTGTGCCTTAGACTATGCTATAAATTATTGTTATTATTATGATTGGTGTGTATCGATTTAATGCATATCGATATCATTATTAACCCTAGAGCGTGTGACGACTAAGCATTAACATTTGACACAGACTAACATAACACTAACTAACATAATGAAGTCCGTCACATATAAACATTTTAAAAGTACGAAGCGAACTGTTCCCGTTCAATAATATTTATTATTATTAAACCGGATATATGCACAATAATATGAATTATAGATTATCCCCACTGAGTTGTCGAGTTTTCTTTTGATTTTATTGAAACTGTTAAACTCCCAACAATTCAATAGCTTTATTTGCCCAAGTCTAATTTTCTGATGGATAAAAGTTGCTTTAAACCGTTTTAAATAGAAAATAGAGTCAAAAAAGCCGCTTACATCGCTTTTTGCTGGATTCCAGAAACCGTAACATAACGTTGTCAAAGTCGTAGTTGCAGCTGTAGTTGTAGTTGTAGTTATTGTTCTAGTCATTGTTGTTCTAGGTGTAGTCGTTGTCATAGTCGCATTCGCATTCGCGGACAGCGAACACATGAGAGTTGCCATCAAAACACATAGAATAAAATAATAAAGGCAATGATAAGAGAAGCCAGCAGACTAACGTCACCTCATCTCTTCTTTCCCATCCGACTGCGATTCCAACATGAATGTCAACTTCAACTACGTCTACGTCTCCATCTCCATCTCCATCTCCGTCTCCTACTCCAACTACGTATCCGACTCTGATGCCAACTTCAACTGCAACTCTGACTCTGAACGACCTTTGGTCAGTTGTGTCATTGCCATATTAGGTGTTTCCCCGCTGACAGACATTTTGATACCCTATTGCATTTAACTTAAGCCATGTTACTCAAGCATATGAATGCTCTGTTAAAGTTTTAACATGACAGATAGCTGTTAATAGAATACTGTTAGCCTATTAACATAAACTATGATATTTTTAAGCGAAATTTGTTAATTGCATAAATTATTCATTTAAAAGCAACGATTACTTCAGAGATTTCTAAGTGATTTATCGTTTCAACATGTGAAACTAAACTGGAGCTGTGCGATTTTAAGTGATGGTATTAAGTTAAATTATATTATCATAACATTATTATAACATTTGCATATTTCATGATATTTTTTTGAAAATAAAAATTATTAAAAAAATATATTTAAAAATATATATACTACACCAACATAGGAATATTTGAGGCGAATAGATTAGTGTTGTAAAAGGCGAGATCCTTTTGGAATTGTATAGCACTAACTTTACATTAACAGTAATCTGCACATACTGTATGTTTATCTGTGCAAATACGTGTTAAGATATCGAAGGGTATCTCGTAGCCTGCTGTCTAGACTTGAGCTTTGGAAAATTCTTCACTCAGTTTTATATTCATATTTCTTTAGCAAAGCGTATACAAAATTCCTTATTTATAATTTCAAGTTCATTTGATGCATTTTCCATTTTTTTATTTTCGCACACTTTTCCTTTAGCATTTTCCCCGCAAATCTTTGACAAATGTAAACAGTTGGATTTTTTTGATTTTTTTTTTCCTTTTTGATATGTTTCACTCTTCTCATCTGCCGCTGCTTCTTTCTTCATTCAGTTCTTCTTCTGCTACATTCTCTGAGCTATGCTTTACTTTATAGTGTTAGACGGCAATGCGGGCTGCACTTTTCGCTGTCTCTTTCTCATCTCAATTTGCTGTCTCTGCTTTTGCTGTTCTAAGCGTAATTTCTTCTTCTTCTTCTTCTTCTTTTTTTTTTTTTGTGTGGGTGTGAGGAACTTTTCTACTTTAGATTAGAGTTAATCAGCTTAGCGTGTCACTTTGACTATTAAAAACGACGTGTCGCCAAAGGGTTTTATTTATTTTTTTTTTTTTTGGGTCGTTATTGGTGGCTTACCCACAACGCCAACACACACACACACACACACACACTCGTCACATGCAGTGAGAGCAGGCTAAAGTGGACACATGTGAAACGTGGCTGTTAATTATAGCCCAGCATTAGGGTTGACATACTGTCAGAGCTGCGACAGTTTGTGAGTATTATTACGTTTTATGCATACACGAGAATTCGCCGTAAATCAAAAGGTTAGAGAAACCGTTAAGATTTTATTAGTGCATATTCCCTAATAGTGCCAAGCAACCCTTTGCTGCGACGACTCTCAATAGTAATTGTTGACTTTGTTCATAATTACTGATTATTTACGAAATTAATTAATTAATTTTAGTGATACTTACTAAAGTATATGTAGTTCTTAGCTTACACTTTCTGAAGTATTCGCATTTTTTGTTATAATTACTAAAGTATTTGCGGTATTTATACATAATTACTTAGGTAATTACTTGGGTAATTTGGCATTATTATTAATGATTACTGCTACTTAATAAAGGAACTTGGAGTTATGGGCCAGAATTACTAAAGTAATTTCAATTTTTCATATATATTTAAATGAGTCATAATTATTAATATAATTAATAAAAATACAAATTATCCAAGTAATTACGATTTTTAATTATTACTACAATATTGGAGATTTTATGTTATAATTACTCAAGCAATTTTGAATTTTTGTCATAATTAGGCACTAAATTTAATTAATTAATTAAAGTATTTATATTTTAAGCTGTAATTTAAGGCTTGATGTGTTGAGCTAATTGACAACTTTTAGTCAGAATCCTTAAATAAATCTCAAATATAATATATTCATATATATTTATTTTATTTTATTTATAATTAATTAAGTTTCGTTCTTATTCAGAATTATTCAATTAATTAAAGTTTATAGTTGAAGAAAATAGTTGAAGTATTAAAATACACTTTATATTTTATTTTTAATTTCTTATTTAATTTTCAGGCAAATTAATTAAATCAATATCAATTTCAAATATAACATTTTATAGCAATTTAAAACTTCGCTCACAATTAATATAGTAATTATTTCTAACATGTTATTAATAAAATAATTAACAATTTTAAAATACTTAATAATTATAGCTTCTAGCGGCAAAACTTGATTATTTTAAATAAATATTCAAATAATTCGGTTATTAAAATAAATATAAAATAATAATATTATTATATAGAATGTGTATTAATAGTAAATTCAAAATTTAGAAGTTAATTACTGAATTAATGGAGTAATTAAGAGGTTTAGGATTCAAATAAAGTAACAAAAAATACAATTACTCAAGTAATTTATAATGCTTTTACAATTACCTAAATGGGAATTAAAGCTATTCACAGTGAAGTACATGAATATTTACAAATACAAAAGTAATTACGTGAGTAATTACAAGTAATTACAAGAGTTTCTACAGGTCTACTACAGCAATTGTACTGTAATTGCAGCAATGAAGATGAACAGCAATAGTTAAATTGACACAAACTTCCGCTATGATTAACTTGTTAATCAACATCCAGTTTAATGAACAGCTCACCTAATTTTGAGGCCCGCATTGGCATTGCCTGATGAAGATGGAGATGGAGTTAAAGATGAAGCCGAAGTTGGAGCTGAAGCTGAAGATGAAGCTGAGTCTGAGGCTAAGGCTGATGAGACAAATGTTTTCGCTGGATTCAGATTCAGATAGCCTCAAGCAGATGTGATTGCTGTATTGAGAGAGGATCGCATAGAAAGTGCTCCACATGGGCAAAACAAACTGGCCAAGTGTGCAAGTTGATTCAGTTGCTCCACAAAATGTGGCAAATGCCAAAGCATAGCATAGCATTTTCACCAACACAGCACAGCACAACAAACACTTGACTTTCCATTGACGCCTTCGCTGTCGCTGTTTGCAGTCACAGTCGAAGTCTGACTTTGACTTTGGCAAATGAATGCCAAAGCAAACAGGATTTTCAAGTTGTTTGGGAAAGTAACAGTGACGCTGTCGACGTCAACAGCTGTTGCAGCAACAATAACAGCAGCAACAACAGCAACAACAAGTGCGACGAGAGTAACAAAAGCATTCATTGATTGCCTTTTGGTATTAGTTTCAATTTATTTCACTTTGAGTGTGATGGATGGCAACAGCGACAGCTTCAAACGTGGCATACCCCCCACCGCACACACACACACACACAAGCACAACAATACGGTCATCAATTTACTGGCTACCCTTATGTATTTTTTTCCCTTTCTCTCTCCCTCTCTCACTCTCTCTCTCTCTCTCTCTCTCTCTCTTTCCTTTTTTGCAGTGTGTCTAGCACTTTTATTGCACACTTTTAATGCCAAAACAATTGTTGGTCCATATAAATTTTTCGCCATGAAATGAAAACAAAATTCAATTGCCAACCAAAAACTTGAGCTCAATTGCCAAACAATCATTTCTGTGTGTCTCTAAGGGAGCCTAGGCATTGCCACACCCCTCTGCATCCACACTAATAGTTCATTGAATTCCCAAAAAGGGCAAAGGTCAACATTTAATTGATGCTCGAGTAAAACGAAAAACCGGCTTTTGGCAACACTTTTATAAATGGCCTATAACGTTTTCTAATTGACTCATTGCCACGCCAGTTGGACAAACATTTGTGGCACGCATCAAGCCGAGCAGTGCATGCGGATGAACTGGTTCCCTCCCCGCAGGGGGGGCGGTTAAGGCAAATGCTTACAATACTCGTATTTCAAATATGCAATTAGTGCAAAGATAAATCCTTTGCAACAATCAATTCCCACACTTTTCTTTTTAACTTTAACAGTATTTTTTTTTCTTTCTTATAATTGCTTCCTGTTTTCCACATGTGGGTGTAGTTTTGCTAAATTTTGCTCACATTCAACATTTTTGTTAACTTTGAAATTCGATTGAATATATTGGGAAAATGTATATACATCGTTTTATCAGACTTCCCTGGGAAAGGTTTTCAATTTTCCACATGTGGGTGTGGTTTTGCTAAAAGCTAATATTTCACATTTATGTCATTTCCAGCTTTAACGTAATTCAATTTTCATCTCAAGGAGTGATTATTATTTCTAAACTTAAAAAAAAATAAACAGCCGGTTTAGTCGGGCGCGCACGACAGTGTAATACCCTGTGTCAGTCCTGTTAATAAAGTATTTTTAACGGGCACAGGGCACAATACTCAATATACAATATTAGCAAGCATTTTGAAGAAATTCTTGAGGACTTCCTATTTTCCACACGTGGGTGTACATTTACTATAACATTGTATCATTGCAACACTAAGCCGAGTTAGTTATTTTCCACCCAGGTGTGCATTTTTGCTCAACGATTAAAAATATTACAAAAATTATGCAATATTACGAGATCGATTAAAAAATTAATTTCAAGCTTATCGCTATCGATATTACGTTCAACACACTTCCTCCTTGGGATGGAATTTTCGGAAAATTTCCTCGTATATTGGAACCGTTGGATAGTTTTTCTGATGGGAGTACAGTAAGAACTTACGACCGACTAGCTGACAAATCAATCTACTCAAAGTATTGCCTTTCCTAGTTTCAAAAGTCATGCCTTCTCTCCCTATACTTCTCTTTCTCTCTCTCTCTCTCTCTCTCTCTCACGCCCTTCTCCCATTTTGCTGCACATACCTGAATTACAGCCCACAAATTCCTGGTCATTTCGTCATCTATCAACTGAAATCAAACTCTAGTTATAGCTCAAATCTCACAGCTGCCAAAGAAAGGTCAAAGTTCAGTCACACTATTTGACAGCTGGGTCAGGGCAATCAAATAAATTGAGCGACAAAGCAAGAGCAAGACGCTTAAGTGCTACTAGGAGATACCCTGTATATGTTTATTACTTTTTGTCTCCGTGGAAAATGACAGTAATCATCAGATATAAAACTTTAGCTAATATCTTAGGTATATTTTCTGAGCTATAGTACTTCATTACAGGGTATAGAAATACACTCAGCAGCCGAACGACAGCTAACACGACATGTGACAGCCAAACTGACAAGTGTGTGTTTTGATGAGCTTTATGCGGTTTGAATATTTTTCTTTTAATATTCTGATTTAGTCAAACTTCTTCTCCAAGCTTCTCCATGGTCACATGCTTAACAGCGCATTTTTCGTCCATATTTACTTTATTTTCTAAATTAGCATACTTTAAGTGATCTACTCTTGCACATGTTGTGTAGACTATCCTTGCTTTCCTCCCTGGTCACATTTTCTTACACTACTATGCTACAGTTTGCTCTCTTAAGTACATCAACTTTTAGCTTTCATTTGTCATGCAATCAAGTTGAGTTTATTCTATCAATGGTTTAGCTGCCATTTATTTCGAATGCTTGTCCTCCATGTTTACTTTCTTCTTCTATTCATCATATTCTATCAGTTCATACTAACAATTATTTTATCTTGCATTTAATGCTCTTCATTATAACTCCTCTCCTCCATGGTCACATTATTACAGCCAACAATTAAAAGCTCAATTGAAATAACGCTACTAATAAAAAGAACAACTTAAAATGACAACAGATTGATTTATTTATTTACAACAACAAAATACAGAGCACAGATTTCATTTAAGTAATATTTATTTATTTATTTAAAATAATATTTACAAATATTTTTTTGTTGACCTTCGACTGAAAGTGTATTTCTGTTGTTGTTGTTGTTGTTGTTGTTGTTGTTGTTGTAATCCTGTCTGATCCTGGCATTAGCACAGCTAAAGTTTCGCTCTTGTTGAAATATAAGTGTTTTTTTGTTCTGCTATTTTGCATTATTTGTTATACCCTGCACAGGGTATATATTCGCATTGTGCATAAGCAGACTGTTCAGCATAAGATTTGCGTTCATTTTGAGAGGTTAACACGTGATACCGATAAAAATGATTATAAAAATACTTTTACTATAAACAGTTTTACAGGGTATTATATTGTCGCGTGTGCTCGACTGATTCGCTCTTTTTTTTTTGGTTTTGTCTGATGTTGCAACATTAATCTTAAGGCCAATTCAATAAATTGGCAATGAGCCTGTTCCCCGCCGACCCCTGAACCACCTTAAAATTGATGAGCTGGAAATTAAAGCTGAAAAGCTTTTCATGTCAAATCAACTGCTAATTAGATGCACATACAACTGTAGCACATCAATAGCGCTTAAGTATAACAAAAATGCGACTATAAGTTACCATGCAAACAGTTGAGGTCAACAAACTGATGGAAGCTTTGTCATCAGTTCTTAGAGCTTAAATGTTATACTGCCATTTACTAGGCTTAAATTACAGGGTATCATTAAGTTACCTTGAAAGCAGGGTTCATTCAGCACAAAGCTGAATTTATTAAGCGTTTAACTTTCTTCAAGATATTTTCTCAGATTTATTAGTTTCCTGCTTAAATTAGGCATACGCCGCTAACTACAGGGTATCCCACAACTTACATTTAAGCAGTTTTGTTGAGTTCAGTTTCATAAGCGACAATAACTTTTCTTTATCATATTATATATATATATATATATTCATATATAATTTCATATTCCCATCCAAGTCTACAGGGTATCGCAGCACTACTCTCTAACAATTCAAGAGAAAAATGCAGTCGAATAAATGAATAAACAAGTTTAAGATATGAATATGATTTTGAAAACTATTTACTTAACCCTTCAAGTATGCATACCCAGCTTGCTAACGTTCGGATATAGGGTATCAAAGCTATAAGCAAAAGGGTCGTCGCTGCATAAAATTGAATAAATAAAGTGGTACGAGGTATATTTATTAAATTTGCACAACATCCGATGCTGTTGTTAACCATTTCCGTGTCCGCGCCAACTGCGAATGGCAAACAAAATGGCCCAACCACTAGCATATGGGTGCGACAAAAGGGGGCCTAAGGGGGTTACCCAAGGGATGGCGGTGGTGCGGTGGTGCGGTGGTGCGGTGGGTAACTAGTGACCAGTACACTTTTTCGATATATTGTAAAAACCGAAATATGCGAACAATAAATTCATGTGCAAAAAGCCAACCGATGCAATAACAACATTTCACAATGCACAAATGCATGAGTGTGCTCGACTTGCAGTAACCCTGTAGCTTGAATTAAATTTAAAAAAAAAAAAAAAAAAAACTTATAAATAAAGCTACAATTATACAGGGTAGCACCAAGTAAACACCACAAATCAAATGCCTCCCTTAACTTTCAACTTATGTTTCAGCATATTAATTGAATAACTTTTGAATCTATTTGAAAAATGTTTATAAACTTTATGAATATTTCGATAAGGATACATAGATATTTAGATACATGATCATTAATTGACATTTGTAGGGTATGCCAGAAGCTTAAAAACTTTGTTATACAAACAAACAGAATACAGTACTTTAATGTTAACATTTAACTATAAACTTCATAGATTCCTAGACAATTCTCTGCTATAAAACATTTAGAATATATAGACGAAATGCTAGAGATATTATGTAAAACAAAATTAAAAGTTCTATTAGAAAAAAAAAAAAAATATTAAATCTGTAAAAAACAAATGTATTTATAGGGTATAATACTAGTCAAAGAAGTTGATTGTCAGATCTGTTGATTTCAATCTATTCTATTTCAATTTCATACCAAACATAGATACAAACATACCCCGTATGGTAATCAAACCGTTTTCAACAATTTGATGCTTACAGGGTATAAAACAAACTCGAAAACAAAACACAAAATATACAAAAAATAATTCCTGAAAAATTGTAGGCGTGGCAAAATAAAAATCAAATAAAATGTTGGCAAAATATGAATGTTCAATGGCAACATGGGGGGACCAAGGCAACGAGGGTAGCTGATGCAGGGCAGGGGGTGGTAAGCGCGGGAAGAATGCAGAATGCAACGGCCCAAAAAGTGCAAACAACTGCAAAAACCATATCAATAATGACGATGATGATGTACTGCAATGCTGCAGGAACATCGGGAAAGTGAGATGAGTAGAGAGGGGTGCAGAGAGTGCGAGGGCGGGGTGGTGGTGGGGGTGTGTAGTAACTGTAAAACATGTTCGCCATATATGTGGCAACAAGAACAACTAGTATGAATATTTTTAAAGTGCAATCGTTTCAGTTGTTGTTGTTGCTGTGGGTAACTGAATTATTGCCGGTTAAACAACTTTTGTACCAACATTTTTCAATTAAGTGGCAAAAGTTAAGACATGGGAATTGGCCAAAAACATCGAGCTCTTAATTAAATTGATCCATTGGAAAATATTATGAACGAGGTCCAAAAGTAGAGTAGATGTTTAAAAGAATGTTCTGCATATGGTCGAAATAACTAAGAGTGCTGCATATAAATATCTAACTCTCTCTTTGTGCACATTGATTGATTGATTGATTGATTGATTCATTTTCATTCAAAGCATACTCTAAACTTAGTCTCCTTTACTCTTTATGTCCGCATATATATCTCCTTCATATACATTCGCTTTTTGTGCTGATTGATTGACTAACTGATTGACAATCAAGCCACACTTGAGACTTTTTCTCTACCGATCATCCATTACATCCATTACATTTCTGATTGACAATCAACGCACATTCACTGTCTCTCTCTCTTTCTATAATATTTATGTCTGACTGTCTGATTGACAATCAATGCATATCCTTATTCCTTTCATTTATATTCTCTCTTCTTACAAACTGATTTACTGGCTGATTGACAATCAACATACATTTTAAACTCTCCTCCATCAGTCTCTCTTTCTGCTTGCTCAGTCTCTTCTCCTCCAGTCTCTCTCTCTCTCTCTCTCTGCCTGCTAACTGATTGACTAGCTAAAGGACTGATTGACAATCAACACTTAGCCAAAACAGTCTTTCTCTCTCTCTCTACCTCCTTATTGATTGACTAGCTAAAGGACTGATTGACAATCAACACTTAGACAAAACTCTTCTCTTCCAGTCTTTCTCTCTCTCTACCTCCTTATTGATTGACTAGCTAAATGACTGATTGACAATCCATACATACCTTTAGCAGCAATGCAATAGTATTGCTCTTATTACGTAAAGAGAGCTTTAAGAACATTTCAACCCCAAAGCCCTTAAGAAACTGTTGACATTGTAAAGAAAACCTTTTCTGTTTCTCATTCTCTAATTCAATTTCTTCTCCAAGATTTAGTTTCGGAATGTACAACATCCCCCAGTGTGGAAAGTGGAATACGTTTAGCCTGAAGTTGTGAATGTTATAAGTTTAATTGAACTCTGATCCAACATAAGCTCTTCGTTAATTAATTAATAATGAAAGTATGCTCCAAATCACATACACAGGTGGAAATGGGAGGGTTTTCTCTTCTTTTTTTTTTCTCATATGAATTTGTTTTAAAGTTTAGAAAGATCAATTATTTGAAATAAGTTTTTCCAAATAAAATGATGTAAATATCATTAAATGCTTTGCTTCCATCATTTGACTTTTGGTTTGTCGACTGCAAAGCTGCGGCCGATGTGGCAACGACATGGCGATGAGTTTGGCAAAGACAAAGTCAAGCCGTTATTTAAACGCTGGGCCGCAGCAGAAAAACTGGCTAAAAGTGGGGAGGACAGCAGAAGTGAAGAGAGAGAAGAGAAGAATCAAACAAAAAAAAAAAGTAATGCGAAGCGAAATGGCGAACAGAACAACTACTGGGCAATGTCAAGTGTGGACAGCTAGAAGCACGAGTAGAACAAGCAGGGGAAACAGCAGAGTAAAGGGAAAACATGAGCAGAAGCGGGGGAAAATAGGGAAGAACAAGCAGTAGCGAGGTGAGGAGAAATGGGGGGAGCAGGTGTTGAGAAGCTGCAGTAGGAGCAGAAGTTTGCCAGCAGTTCCCGGAAGCAGCGTGTGAGTGTCAAGTGTCGAAGGCAGAACTCGAGGGTATCAGACTAAAAAAAGGTGTGTCAAGTAAAAACAGAAGAGATAAGGTAGTAAGCTGACAGATACCCTGTACAACTGTAGCAACTAAATTAAATTAGATTTTCTTCGAGTAAGAGATATGCAAAATATACGACTTACAAATAAATATAAAATATATATACTACCTAGTTTTAAAATACCCCGTAATCAGCTGTACTAAATGAAACTGCGTTTTTCTGCGCTCAATACATTAATAAATGTTCCAGTTAAATAGACAGGCAATAAAATAAATAAGTAATTATGTATCACTGACTGACTACAGATACCCTGTACTTTATGGTAATGTGCGACAAAGCACAAGATACAACTGTTTGTCATTTTAAGATAATAGATACATATTAAAAACACACAGCACATATTTAATTAACAAATGAGTCTCACTGACTATGAGATACCCTGTAAAGTGTTGCAAAGTAGAAAGCATGAAGAGCTACAGACAATTCAAAATAATAAAATATTCAGAATATACATAACATGATTTATTAAAATTATTTTCTATCTTAAGAATACCCTGTATTCCACTGTAAGTAATTCCACATTAACTAAGCTATTGCATGTGCTTTATATAAACACATTATTCAGATTATACAGCAGACATCAAATTAAAATACAAATATAATAAAAACTTTATTTTGCTGATCAAGAGATACCCTATAAACGTCTTTAAAGTGTGCGCAGGTATATACATCTAAGTCACGTTGATTTGCTCTATAGAAAAGCAGATCCCTCTACTTTTTACAGAATATATTTTGGAAATTTCAATATCAAGTATACCCTGTAATAATGTAATATCACTTAATCTATACTCTCTTATTAGCCTGTTTCACTTTCAAGCTGTAAATGACCGTTTAGTACATTTCTAAGTCAACAGCTTCTTTCTGTTTCCATATCTCGAGCACAATATACCCAACTAGTATATATATAAAAAGTAATTTAAGATAATACAATACTTTACAAATTGAAGCTATATCATAACAATCAAATAATATGTAAGCACTTAGCGAAACTATTCCCTGAGTAGAACTCACTCAATGGGCAAGAGAAGAGCTGATTGAAAGCATATCACTTGAGCAAATTTATGAAAAACAAATAGTGTACCCTTGACAGCTGCTTTTACAGGGTGTCAACTCGCATACAACCTGACATTAATCTGTGGAAATTTGTTTTTGTGCCTAGAAAAAAATGAAGAAGAATGGAATTTATGGAAACGGCGTTGTGACCACAAGGTTAATGCGAGTGCAACGGTTAGTTATGGGTCAGAGAGAGAGCGATACTAAGAGAGAGAGCGCGAGGGAGAGCGAGAGAGAGAGAGAGAGAGTTAGGGAGAGAGCGACTGAGAGGAGTCACCGCATTCAACCGCAACTTATAGCCCGCGGCAATTTAACGCTTGCGATTTTCGTTAAGGGATTTGCCAGCGTCGAGGGAATGCGATTGAATGCCAAAATGCACACAAATTGTGCAAATGCCGCTGCATACTTTCAGGCGCGGCAAAAGCGCAACCAGCGAGGCAAAGCAGTTGGGCAAACAGTTGGCAAGACGGGGATAGGCCGAGAGGAGTGTACAGCAAAATACACGGGAGTCGTCACGCTCTACAGCTTTAGATTCCACTGTGCGAAGGCTCTGCAAGCTTATAAAACTCACACGCTGCACTTTCTTCTTCTTTTTTGTTACCCTTGCAAAGGGTATTATACTTACGGCCACAAATGTGTAACGCAGTTGCCAATATAAATATAAATAAAGCTAAATATATAAATATAAATATAATAAAGCAAGCTAATCTGTCAATGCTCAGCTTGATATCTTGTTGAAGCTTGGCTTCTGTTTGTGTGGTATTGGATCGGTTAACTATATCATATGGCTGACATGGGAACGACCATAGGAACAATACTACACTCTGCAAGTGCATTAAATGTTCGGCTTATTGAACATTCATGTTTTTTCTCGCCATCGTTTCAAAACGAACTCGTCGAGCATTGAGCGTCAAGCGTTGAGCGTCTCGCCAGGTCACCAACCACCCCTCCGCCCTACACTAACCCCTCTGGCCCCACCCCCCTTTGGCTTACCCACTTCAAAAACCTTTTGCCAAATGCAATTTACTTTTGTGTGTTTTATTGCAGCTCCACTAAACGTGCCACGCCCTTCCCTGCCATAACCACCCCAACGCCTTCCCCAGCACCACCATCATCTCCTCCATCACGCAGCAGCTGCACAAGTAAAAATCGCATTTTTATTTTTTGGTTTTGGCTAATTAAATTTTATGCTTGGTAATTTTAGAAAAAGGCCTTCCACATTTTTTGACCATGAGCAGGAGTGGTGAACTTTGGGGTGGGGAGGGAGGTGAAGGGGTGACTGTTAAGTACGTCTCTCAGTGTTTTGGCTTGCCTTGGTGAAAAAAAAAAATAAGAAAAAGAAATCGCACAAGTTGCGCATAAAAGAGACGACCGGCAAATTGCAGGCAATAAATAAAACATCCACGAAAAATCGCTGCATACTTTCAGGCGCAGCGTGCAGCGTGCAACGTGCAACGTGCAACGCGACGGCAATCGTGACGCGTACTTCACTACAAAATGCCCGCATTTCTTTGCCCCAAAATTTACAAAAGCCAAGCAACAACAACAACAACAATTACACTGAGCTTAACTAAGTAGTTGTTTTTTTTTTTTTTTGTTTGCCACATAAAAAGAAAATCTCAAGCTGCTTTTACCACTCGTGTTGAGTGCCAAGAACAAAATGTTCAAAAATAAAAACAAATTTTTATAGAATTCTCAACTTTTCAGAGCTGTCAAAGATTACACAATTCGTACTTTTGGGCTGCAATAAAATTAGCTTTTGTTTAAGGCGAGAATTCTATTATTTTCCATTTAATTCATGAAAATAGTAAGAGAAAAGAAATATATATATTTTTTTCAAAATAGTTGTAGTTTATTACTGTTACATAAGGGGAGTCTATAGCTGTTTTTGCCACTCGAGCTGAGTGTTACGAGCTGAATTTTATTAGAATTTTCGCCTTTTTATAGCTGTCAAAGATTTAACAATTCGAAATAGAATTAACTTTTGTTAAAAACGACAAAATAATAATAGTTAAGTAATATAATTGTTTAACTATTTTTAAAATAGGGTTTTCAAAGAGTTTTAGAGGTGAGTGCTGACAACTGAATGTTAAAATAGACAACAAATTTCATTAGAATTTTCACACTAAAAAGAGTTGACTTTCTTCAAGTTGAAAATTGTATTATTTTAATTTAATTAATTAATATAGTTATATTTTTTTTTTTATATATATATTTAAATCTGAGTTTCGTATTAATATAAATTTTTGTATTATCAAAATGATTTGGAATTTGTTTTCTAGTTTTTTCATGCCGCATTAAAATGAAAGTGAACCTGTTTTTATCACATAAATAAAATTCTACATAATTTATGGATCTCAAAGAATTTACAGGTCGTACTTTTGACTACACATTTTTCTATTAAGTGTTCTTTAATTAAAAATTGTATTATATTTTTTAAAATAATGTTGGTTTAACAATTAAATCCAAATGTTTATTATTATAAATGAAATAGTTGTAGTTATAATAAAACAGTTTTAGTTTTCTACTGTCACTCGAGTTAATCATTAAGAATTGATTGGGATTTCTAAGCAAATTGATCGATTTAACTATAGATAACTTTCACTTTGCTTTATTTAATTGAAAACTGTGTCTTAAAAGTGAGATAGAAACGGAAAAGGAGCAAATGATATATCCAATCAGGCAAGATATCGTAAACTATATAGATAAGACCTACAGACCAATTTTAATGACATATTTGTTTGTTGATTAACATTTTTGTAATATAAAAATTATTATGTATGTATTTTGCAGCAATATAAAAAAAAATATAAATTAAGTATCTTTAAGTAGATAATAATTTATAATAAAATAATAATATTATAAAAATATAATAACATTCTAAAAATTAAAATTAATATATACTATAAACAAAGATATTCACTGTATCACTTAATACAAAAGTCAACTAGCATTTTTTCTCAGTGTAACAGAAGCAACAGCAGTTGGTGAAGCGAAATAAGTTTAATTGAAAAGTAAAATAGAAAATTGTCGGGAAGCAAAGAAAAATGATATCGAAATAAAATTCAATTGAAAACTAAATAAGCAGCGCATTAGACTGAGGCTTTGTGGCAATGAAATGCATGCAACATTAGTCAATGGGTCAGGCTATTGGATGCTCCATGCCCCATGCCCCATGCCCCATGCCGCATGCAACCTAAGGGGGAACTGCCGAAACTCAGGGCACAGGACATCATAACAATACATAATAAATAGCAGCTGATGGGACAAGGCAACAATGAAATCGATTTTCAAGCGACAGCAAAATGCAACAAAAGCCTGAATACAACATAAAAAATTGCCTGCGAATTGCAAGAGTAATAACTGATGAGATGCTTGAACGAATTGCGCATACACTACAATGAGTAGAATTGCCAAAGAATATATCTGAACCAAGATTGAGAGGAGTTGCAAATGTCAGAGTTATACATACAGCTTAGAATTTGATGGAAGCATGAACGAAGATACAAGAACATAAACAATTTAAGAGTCTTTCTTCTCATTGCTATACGACATCATTCCGAATCGAAATGTCTTTAGACAGCATGGTTAACTACTCGGTTACTCTTCATTTGAAAAGCTTGAATAAAATAATATAAATCGAAACAATAACTTACCTAATTAAACTAAGTTTTGTCCATAGTATAGAAAACATTGAGAAGCCTCTGTAGAATCCAGTTTCCTAAGAGATAATAAATATAGAAAGAATTAGTTAAAGCTAAAGCTGATTCTGTCTAATCTTCAGAAGCTTAAATTGAGAATTTTTAAAGCATTATTATTATTATTATAGAACTAATTAAGATTTACAAGTATGAATACATTTCTAAAAAGTCTACACGAAACTTTGGACTTATTAACAAAAGCGTTTATTTAGATGAAAATCTTCTATTTAACTTTATTGATTCATTTGCTGTTAAGATATTACTTGAAAGACTACAGAACTTCTTAGACTCTGTAGTAAAGATTATTCTTCAAAGAATGTCTTGTACACAAATTAAGGAAATAATTAATAAATTAAGTTAGAGATAGAAGTGTCTGTCCATTGTCAAGTTGAACTCTCACTTACATTTATTGTACACTATTAACACTAACAGCTGCTGTTAAGATATTTCCAAAAAGACTACAGGACATCTTAGACTCTGTAGTAAAAATCATTCTTCAAAGAATATAAATAAACAAATTAACGAAACAATTAAAACAATTTAGTGTTCTTTTGACAATTCCCAATTTGAATTCTCGCTTACATTTTTATGTTGTACAATGTTAACATTAACAGCTGCTGTTAATGTTACGTTAGCTTAGGCAAAGACAGCAGTTATACTTTTACTTTTACTAGCAATCAAATGTTGCAAGATGCTTCGCATTCACCATTCATTCAATGTGACTTTGAAGTCAATCAGATTCTTTAACTTAACTACTTCGCTTGAAGAGCAGTGTATCGTTCCGGAGCAGTATATCAATATATTGGTAGAGACCCCAAGAGAGCAACGTTGTGCCATCGCGCGCATAAAGAATTTTCGATTATGAAGAAAAATGCACAATTGACGGGCGGACATTTATCACTTGCCACAGCGTGTGGCAGCAACGGAAGCAGCCAAGTCTGTGACTGACGATGACTGCGATGCATGCTGTATGCCACAACGCACAGGGTTGCCACCAAGCAATTAAGACATATATAAATACTTCAAGTTAATTAAAATTGTTGATCAGTTGATTTTCATTCTGATCACATTATGCTGAGCTCGTTTTAAGACTAAGCTGTAAATTCAATTTGCACCCATATAAATATATATATATATATACACATATATTCAATATTGTGTTGTGTGTGTGTGTGAATTTTTCGTTAAATTTTGATGTCATTAAATTTAATTGTGCATAAATTTTCAATCAAAATTGCCACAGGGAGCCAGAGATAGAGAGAGAGATAAAAGGATATTTTTGGAAATTGCGCAGTTTGCAAGCAGACGTTAGGCAAAGACAGTCAGGCAAAGAGAGAGAGAGAGAGAGAGAGAGAGAGTGAGAGTGAGAGAGAGACAAATAGAGAGAGAGAGAGAAAGATACAGTGAGTTAAAGAAAAAGCAGTGTGCAATAGATAAGGCTGCTTACTAAGATGCAGCAAGTGCAAAAAGTGACTAAGTGACTTGGTTATCCTACAGCATGGACTACGAAATACTCTGTATTGAGGCTAAGAAAGAGAAAGAGATACAAGGAGAGAGCGAGAGCGAAAGCGAAAGCGAGGGCGAGAGCGAGAGAGAGAGAGAGAGAGTGAGCTCTAGAAACAGAGTTAGTAAAGGAGAGATAACATTTGTACATCGTTTGTTCAATCAGATAATATAAGTACACTAACTCGACTAGAAAATACCCTGTGCATAATTAAATAAAATACGCATATAAATAATATACATACTCTTAAATATTAAGCACATACAATGTATATACATTGACTAACTTTCGAAGTTTTTAAAATAGAAAATTAAAAATATAAAATAAAATAATAATAAAAATAAAAATAAAAAAATTTGCACAAATGCAAAGTTCTATTAATAACAAAAAAGTTGCAAAAATTGTATTCAATTACATAAGAATTCTTTCTGCATTTCAGATGCTTCGCTCTTTCTAAGCATCCTAGTTTGAGTTCATGTAAACATATCCGTTTCAATGCTTTGTATATTTACAGGGTATATAAAACAGCGCAAAAATTGTGTGCAACTTGAGTTTTTAAGTAAAATAATTCCAAGTCGAGGTGTTAAAAGTCAAGCAAAAATATTTGCCAACTACAACAATAACAGCAACATATATATAACCCAAAGCTGACACACACTGTGTGTGTGTGTGTGTGTGTGTGTGCCTGACAATATGTGTCCAGGAAGCGGATATTAAAGCACAAAGAAAAGCCAAAAATGAATTTAAAATGAAATGCTGACAGCAGCAGCAACGCATAGACGACGAAAACTCCGCAGTCTTCTGTTTCTGGTTTTTTTTTTTTGATTTATATGCACGAATAACTCATAAGCGGACAATTTCTTCTTCTTTTTTTTTTTTTTTTTTTTGGTTCGTTCTTAGTTCTTATGATATAATTTCCCGCATTGTTACCTGGCGTGTGTAGATTGCGATAAAACACTTAGGCACCTGTATGTCGGGCTAACTATGAAACAGCCAGTCTGCTTGGACTTCTCTCCCTCTCTCTCTCCCTCTCTCTCTCTCTCTCGCTCTCTCTCTCTCTCGCTCTCTCTCTCTCACTCCTTCTTCTTCCTTTCTCCTTTTTTCTCTCTCCCTCTTCAACTTCAACTCTGCAAACTAATAACTGAACTATCCAATGCCGCAAAAGCAGCTTCACAGCTACCCTGTAGCTCCCCTATGCCTAAGTCCTCCGTCCCCCCCCTCTTCTCCACACCCTTAGGCACACCCCAGTTCATTTCATATGGCAAATATGTAAAGTTCCATGCATTAAATCTTTCTCTCTCGCTTTAGAGATGAGCACGTGACATTAAAAGCTTTTGCAATCAATCACGATTCACATAATTAAAATGAGCTTACACTTTTGTATACCCTGCAAGCATTGGCGCCAAAGGCTATGACAAAGTAATGAGTAAGGTAACATAAGTAACAGAACGCGGGTAATTCTATCTGTTTATACCCTGTGCCCATTAAAAATGGGCAAAAAAGAGTATAATAATTTTGTGCAAATGTGTGTAACAGGCAGAAGGAGGCAATATTATAGGGATGTCGAATATTTTTTAAATATCGTATCAACGATATTCTCTGTTTTAAAAAAATATCAAAATGATATTTAATATATCGTATTTAAATATCGATTTATCGATATAATTGATATTTTTATTTCTTCCCCTTTTTCCCAAAAAATAAGTAGCACTGTGCCCCACAATAAAAAGAGATAGATAATAAACATAAATATGAGATTCCAGTTTTTTATGTGTACTACATATTAAGTATCTTTAGTGCCAATATTTGGGTTTCCCTGACTTTAAAAGATGCGTTGCGGGCATTTCATTTTTTTTATAAAAAATATCGATATATTGATATTTTGATATATTATGAACAACCCTACAATATTATTAATCTGATCAAAAGCCAACTGTTATAACGGTTCCTAAAGCTTTATTTATATCACCTATGGCTTTCGTAACTATTATATATTAACCACTTTATCTTTATTGAAAATGTTTTGAAAGAAAGCATTAAAATTAAGTTTAGTGTAAAAGTTTAAAAATATTTTCAATTCAAAAATCTTCCCCATTTCCAAGAGGTTTAAATATATTTCTGAACTAACTAAAAGCTTTTTAATTTAGCTTTCATTCTTCAACTAAAGCTTTTGTGCCTTTTCATGCCTGTTTGGTCCTAAATGCTTTCACAACAAGTGCGAACGGCAATGTGAGCTAATATCAGAATAGCTGAAATAAAGTCAAGGTAGGTCAATAAATATATATATATATATATATATGGATCTATAATAAGAGTTAAAGACAAGTTAAGATGAATGATATTAATTTTAGTAGAATTTCCTATATTTTTATGGCCATAGAAATTGAGTTTTTGTCACGCACGATAATTTTACGGCTCGTCACAAATATGAAAAACTCATGAACTCCCTTTAGGATATTTGCGTGTGTGTTGTGTGTGTGGATTTGAAGTGTGTGCAGCGAAAGAAATCCATAAAAGCCTCAAATGACATTGCTATTGGCACACACACACGCACACACCCACACACAGAGCTAACTCATTTGGCAGAGATGAAATTGTGTGTGCGGCACTTCAAATGCATCTGCTATAAACTTGACTTGATAACTAATGCGATGGTTTGGATTAAAGCAGCGACCGCATCGGCATATGAATAGCAACAAATACTACCAGGCAAACACAAATACAAAATACCCTGTACTCAAGTGCAAAAAGTAATACTAGACTTTAAAAAAAAATAGCAAAAACTGTTTTGCAGATTTCACCTTTTTTTTCTTAACAATTAATTGTTGTGCAATTTTTATTTGGCATATATAACTAATTGTCTTTAGCAATAATATACCCTATAAGTATAACATTACTTATGGTATAATTGTGGTAATATAGTTAACAAATCTTTGCAATTCTGTGCAATATTTTGAATTCAACACTTAACCCGATAAGCTCTCAGTTTTGAAGGTGTTTTCTTTATTTTACAGGGTATAGCAATGCGAGCATTTTTTTTATTGTTTTAAATCGCTTGACGTTTGTAGGCTGTTGCATAATTGATTTGGTTCATGTTACGTTTGCACTTTCCATTTAATTGGCTGCCAGTCAAATGTCCAAGTTGGTCCGATAGCTATTGCTGGCACTGCTATTATCGCGTTGCAGTTCAACAAAAATAAAATAAATGCAAATTAAAACATACAATTTGATGCAGTGCACAAATACACTAACACATAAGCACACACACATGTACACAACATACTCAACACACACACAACACACTCAACACACACATATGAAGTGCAATAGCAAACGAGCAGATAAACTTATCCCAAGTGAATTACAAATAAAAAAAAAACAATATATAAAAGTAAAGTGTGTTTCAGTTGAGTCTGCACAACTTGCAGATGCCCTGCTCATAAGTCGTTACGCTATTTATTAATATATATATATTTTATTTATATATACTATATATATTTATTTATATATATTTTATTTATATATCCTATATTTATTTATTTATTTTTATATAAACCACAATTTAAAACCAGAATGGAAACTAACTACATTTTAAATCTAAAAAATATATAAAGACGAATAAAAGCAAAATAAATAAAGTTTTTCTACTAAAATTTGATTTACTTAAACTAAAATGGAAATTTTGCTTTAACTTGTATTTTATTCTGAAATATAGCTTTTATATCATATTATAAACCAGTCGGTAAGGCTACAGTCGACTGCAATTGATACTATAATACCCTGTACAGTTCTCTAAAATAAAACAAGTGTTTATACTCTTTTGAAACTATCATTTAGCATATGAATTCTTTGCATGCTTATAGCAGCAAGCTTTCACATATTCGATCAAAAGCTGAGTGTTACGTCACTTCATTTACATATGCTTGTGTGGATCGCTGTCTCGCTCGCACACATGTGCTGCACGATAAGCTCAACGATTTAATGGAAAAGTTACTTTTATTTATATTCTTTTATCTTTCTTATCTAATTTATAAACTGATCTTGATGAATCTTATAGTTTGAAATAAACTTGATCTGCGTATGGAATACAGGAACCTTCATGTCAAATTTGGTGTCTCTAGCTCTTAGTTGACAGACAGACGAACGGACAGACAGGCGGATATGGCTCAATTGACTCGGCTATTGATACAGATTAAGTAGATACTTTATAGGGTCGGAGATGTTATCTTCTGCCTCTTACATACATAGCAATAATACGTTAGACCCTGTACCCGTTTGGTACCGGGTCTAAAAATGCATATTAACATATACAAACAACAAAAGTGCTAGCTCTACTGCTTATACGAGTTGGCGGCACTGATTTTGATTTTATGAACGATTTTACTATCAAACGAAAATGCTTGTAATCAAAGTAACAACGAGATTACTGTCAATACAATAATGTGGTTAAACGAATTCTACAGAATTGTTCAGTTTATATTCAGTCTGCAGCCAGTAAACACACAAGAGATTCATTTAAAGCAAATATTATTCCAAAAAAAGTCAAAAAAAATAAAATGTTATCAATTGAGTTACCTTATTTTATTCCATTGTTATTAACAATATATATGCACTGGCAGAATCTATTGCTGCTGCCACTTGAGATGCCAGCAGATTTGGCATCAACTGCATTTATTTTGATAGCGCTCTTGACAATTCATAAGCTAAAAACGAGCATTGGCATTGCATACACATCGAAGATATTGAAAGTGATTGAAGGCATTGTCGTATTCTTTCTGTTGCAATTATCGGTGATCTACTGTTTCTATTATATACAAAATGCCGTACAAATCGTCATTGACAAGTGGCTAAGCGATAAATATTATCCAGATAATCATTGGAATTTGGAGGCCCCGCTACGAATGGGTTTGTGCACGGCGTGTCTTATGATTCTCGAATATCTGGTGTTGATTGTATTCTTTGAAATCGAAGATCTATTTGCCTTATTTAATTGTCGTGCTCGACCAACAACTCAAAATTGTTCATAACTAATAGCAATCTATAATTCTCAGGTAAGTGGACACAAAGTTAAGCCTACGGTGATTCATATTTATTGTATTTCTTATATTTTTAGATTGCAAAAAAAAATCTTATGAGTTTTCAACATCTTGGAAAAATTTAGCAATTTTTTTGTACTTTTATTCACACGTAAGTTGATTAAAATTTCATTCGCTTATTCTCAATCTTTATTATATTTCTTATATTTTTAGCTGAACAAAAACATCTTCTAAAATGTAACTTTCGGAGTTTACAGCAACTAGAAAAATGTACTTTTGATATACCACAACTAGACTTATTCAAGTAAGTTAATCAACAAATGAACCATACGCTTTTATCATTTTTATTATCCATTCATTTGTAGATTACAAAACTCATATTATAAGAATTGCGAACTCTGAGCAATTGATGGAAACTGCTTTTGGATATACATTTGCTATGACTAATTGAAATGCATAGCTGTGGCTGTGCATCGTTTGAATTATTTTATAAATTTATACAACATTGTTTTTTTCGGGCACTTTTTTGGTATTCAATTAGAAATAAATAAATGTATACAAAACAGTTAATTAAAAAAAGTGAGTGGGAAGACGACAATGTGTTCAATGTTTGGATATAAAATAATTTGAATTTTAACAGGTGCTTTTATTTACTATTATGATTATATAGTATAGATTCAATGCTCCTCTGCCCCATTTAACGCATCTATATTATCGACTTGTATATTTGCTGCACTATAAGTCAAAGTCAGTTCTTGTGTCTGGCGCATTAAGTTACGACTTTTGTTATCGACTCTACTTTTAACATCTGCTTAACATTTCAAACAACAACAAGCGGGAAAGCTACAGTCGTGCTGCTCGACTGTGAAAGACCCGGTAATCATATGCGCTTATACTATTTATTATAATATAAATATAATAATATAAAGATTTTAAATGGCAAGCACCAAAATCTAATGCTTTTCTACAAGTTTACCGCTGTAGCTGCCATAAACTTTTGATAATTCATACGTTAATACTTTCTATGTTTATGCACCAATCGTGATGCAATTTTCAGAAACAGAAACTTCAAGAACAACTATAATAATGTGTGCCAAATTTCGTAAGAGGGCGTGGCAAAATTCTTGTTCAAACTCGATCTGTGGGCTGCACACTATAGCAGTATTGTTAGGAAAATTGATAACTCGAGTCTCTGAGATATAGATGTTCAAACGGGCAAGTATATATATATCAAGAATATATATACTTGAAGATGTTCTGCCTTCTCTCTGTAACAAACTTATTAGTCCCTGTACTCCTTGGGTACCGGGTCTAAAAATGCAAACTATTATTGCATGCAATTTCATAGATACTTTATGTATCTTGAGGATTGAGCCCTGCATTTGCAACTGTATCTTAGCTACCGTTGCGAAGCGTGCCAAAGAAAAAGTTGATCTGCTTTGGAATTTATGTGTGTGCATTATGCATTATGCATTTCGCAATATATACATATGCCTGTCAAATAGGCAAACTGGGCAAGAATCGGCGCAAGTGTCAGGACCTTCCGCATAGCCGCAAAAACGCAAACAACACACGCACACACACAAACACACACACACAACACACACACGCACACACTCGTTCGCATATTAGTGATGTTTCACTCTGGTGGGTGGACGATAGCCGGCTGTCAGTTTATTTAATTGAAATGTTCCTGGAAACCTATAAATTACAAACACATTCAATGTGTATATGCACACACATCTCACACACACATACACACACACACACACACACACACTTACACTTACACTTGTGCACCAACACACACATGCACACTTACACACAGTTATGCACATTAGCAGCTGAAATTTTATGCATGCCAACCCGCAAAACAAACAAACAAACAAAACAAACTAAAAATGCTTTACTTGCTTTACGCATAACTAACAGATACCCTTTAAACAGCTCCATAGTTATAAAAGTCTTAAGAAGTTCAGTTAACATTTGATAAAACAAACGTCTTCATTTATTATAATTATTATTTTAAATGTTATATATTTGTATGAGCTGCTCTTATTTTTGGGAAGATACTTTCGCTAACAATTTATTGCTTAAATACAATATTAATTAAATTAAATATACTTGAGGAATTTTGTGTTTTCTTAAATAAAAACTGATTTATATTATATTTATACTTATAATTTAAAGCAAATATTTGAGGCAAATTCCGAGAAGATCTATATAATAATATCTATAAAGTTATATATTTTAAACAAATATTTTGTACGTAGAAATTAATAACATTTTTCTACAATTTGTAATTTTGTATTAAGTCAATAAACTGTTCATAAAAGTCATAATAACATTTTTAATTTAAAGAGTAAAGTCGAGGAATTTACTCTATAAAAGTCATTGAATTCGATATGAAAAGCTTCCATTATTAAGAATATGCGATACTTAGTCTTAATAATGCGAACAGACATACTAGAGGAAAGTTATGTCAATCACCAAGTTGATGTGACTGTTAAGTTGCACAATGCAATGCAATTACAGGGTATCAAAAACAAACACAAATGTACGTAAGGGACAAGCAAATGTGCATTCACTTAGCTGGCAGAGAGTTGCACATATATTTCTATATAAATATATAATTTTCAGTGCCAGACAGTCAGACAGTTTGGACAACCAAGTGAAAGTCTCGCAAGTGACAAGCAGCAAGTGCAGCAACAACAGCAACAACAACAAGAACAGCAATAGCAACAGCTTGCAGCAGGAGTTGCATCCTTCCGTTGCAGCCTGCTTCACATTAAGTTAAGTGACAAAAATACTATCTGCCAAAGTGCCAAATATTTATAGCCTAAATGTGACAGCGAAAAGGGAGGAGGGGTGTGGGGGGTAGGCAAGAGAATATTTGGAGTAACGCTGACAACTTTTCGACAGTCGCTTCCGTTAACCCCCCTCGTCGATAGGCACGTGCCACGTGCCTTGTGCTAAATGCCAAATGCATTTGGCCCACATGCTGGACTGGCACTGGAAAAACTTGTGAACTATACAGAAATCATGAAATGATTTATAGTCGTATATATATATATATATATATATATATATATATAGTCTCTATAGGTTGAAGCATAACATAGATGCCATCCAGTTAGCAGTCAAACTTTAACAAATCATTAGCGATTCCTTTCCATTTCACTCTTGTTGCTTAATTACAACTATGAAGGTTTTCGACTTCTTTAAATTAAGCAAATTTAGTTAGCTTCTAAACCTAATTGCCTTGAGGTATAAAAAGACTATTTCAAACATTTCGATACTTAGAGCACTTCGTAACTTTCTCGACGTATCTACGTATTCAAGTTGCAGCGAATAATTGAAGTTGAAGTTATGAGTTAAAAGTTGTATTTCATCAAATTGAAATTATAAGATTCTTAGATCTTTATAAATATGTTGACTCATCATGCTTTGAGCATTATTAGCGTAGAATATATATGACTATTGCAAACAATATGAAGCTACGACTTTCTCATACGTTACGATACTTCGGGAACCTCTAACTTTCTCAACATATCATTTAATGAAGTTATAAGACTATTAATACTAATATTCCTAAATTACGAGCTTGGGCTTGTAATGTTCTTGGGTATCTATAACTATGTTAATTCATTATCTTGCAAACATAGTTTGTTCAGTATATCAATTGTTTTAGTAAATTATCTGTATTTTTATCCATCTTTGTAAACATTTTTGATGCTGTTGATACGACTTTAGTCATACATACTATCCTAACTCACTCACTCGCTCAACTACAGAGTAATTGAAGAATTGACTCCAATCTACAAAGCCTATAGCCTCATTGGCTAGACTAAGCATTAGCAAAATATGAGGCAACCATAACTTGCTTAACTTCCCCTTTTAAGTCCATAACAAAGGCAACTGTAACGCTTCCATGTCTAACGCAATCGGATTCAATCATTGAAATGCAACGAAAAGCGATCCATTCATAATTGTAGGCCTCTGGTACAAAAGTTTTATTTATTTTTTTTCGCAATTGTAAGTTCACCTGGTGAATCGAAAACAGCAATTTATCGTTTAGCTGGTGTGTGTGTGTGTGTGTGTGTGTGTCTGGCAAGCAAACGAAGAGGTGTAATGGCTCCTTAAACACTGAGAAATACATACATACACACAGATGCGCACACTTTACGCACAGTCAACAAATGGAGGCACAATTTGCATTCAGCACCGGCATAGTTACAGTTATTTAATGCTCACACACACACACACACACACACACACACACACCTGTTTAAGTATAAGTGGTTGTGCTCGGCCAAGCAAATGAAGCATTGAAGGACGAGCCGAAGAGCAAGCAAACGAGTCCTGGCCATTGCACACTACTGCTGCCCACTAATGTGCATCCGTGCGAGTTGCACTGGCTGAGTAGGGGAGACGCATATATATGCAGCAGGAACTTAAAATCGGTAGAGTGAGTGATAGAGAGAGAGAGAGAGTGGGAGAGAGAGAGTGGGAGAGAGGCAGGAATGATGACGATGGGGCGACATACCTGGGATACCAGCTCACTGTGTACTCCCGAAATGGTTGTCGTAAAGTGTAAAGTCAACATTTTGTGCTGCAATTAAAGCCAAATTGCAAAGGCAAATAAATTTGCCAAGTAAATCGCTTGAAAGTCACACAACTGCCAACTGGGAATGGTTGACCACTTGAAGTAACTCTACAGCCCCACCACCTTGGCCGTCATGGGAGTATCGAGCTTAAGGATTTATCTGCTGCTCGTTACCAGATAGATCCCCATATAGAGTAGATTTGAGCACATTGCCAAGCTAAGATGGGCAATAAAACGCATATTTTTTAATTTGGCGCCCAACGTATGGTTAAGACATATGGTTGACCACTTCAAGTAACTTTCACATGCGTATAACCCTTGTACTCTCTGCATAATAAGAAAGAACAATTATAGATTGGATTGGACAAGTTAAAAAGCCAAAAAATTCAATTTTTTTTATTTTGGCGCTCAATGTGTGTAATGGAAATTATGTTCTTGACAATTTAAAGTAACTTTCACATGCGATAAACATTTTATATTCAGTTCAATATAATAGTTCAAAATATAGTTTATTTAGAACATTCAAGCAGCAAATATATGAGTTATTCTTGAATTTGGCGCCCAACGTACTGATGGATTGGCCACTTAACACTCTGAGTAACACTCTGCAATTAACCTAACGCCTGCGAATATGCTGCTCAAGGCTTTCACTTTAATAAGTTGAATTACAATTGTGAGACTCGTGTATCACAGAATTTTCTAAAGCGGCGCCCAACGTGCGTTAAAGTAAAATTTATTACAATAGTTTAATTATATTGTATATATAGATATATATATTTATGTACTTAAAGCACGTCCAACTGCACCTTGCTTGCCTTACGTTAATCTTTAAATAGTGGCAAGTGAATGAAACAATGTATTTTAAAACTTGGCGCCCAATGTGTCCAAAGGTAGCTCAACAAAATATTGTCAACATCAAATAAATTATTCAAAGAGTATGCACAGTTTCGGTTTTGTATGGCAGCTAAGCACGTGTTAAAGCTAACACGCCGAGGCATTCGTCTTGGGCACGTGTAAGCGCTGAGGCGACGCACATGGAAATTTACGATTGCCAAAGTAAAACAGTAACAAGGACAGTAACCAGAACAGCAGCCAGGACAGTAGACAGTACAGACAGCAGTAGCAGTAACTGAAGCACAAAACAGGCACACTAATTCAAGCTGACAAGCCGTGGCCTGGCCAAAAAGCCTTTAAGCCATGTTATGAGAGAGTGAGCGAGTCTGCAACTGACTGTAGGCACAAAGGTCCAGATAATTTCGCAAACGCACAAGGCAAATGCAAAGGCAAAGGCAAAGGAAATGGCACACAAGTTAGCCCTGTCAGTTGACGCCATTTTTGGTCGATGTTGTGGGGAAGGAAAAACTCTTGTTTACCGCAAGTTTTGTCTGAATCTTGGGTTTTGATTGCGGTTGGCATTGCGGCCGTATTTGCCAATTGGCCACAGATTTAGATTCCGATTCCGATTCAGATACAACATCCGCTCCGAATTCAGTTTTTCAAATTGCGTCTGGCAGTTATTAAATAACATTTGCGGCTATGCTATCGGACGCAGTTTTTCATTTGTGCGTGTGTGTGTGTGTGTGTGTGTGTGTGTGTGTGTGCCTCTCGTTTTGGTCACTTTAAAGATTTATGTGCATGCTACGTTCATTTGGAAAATTTTTGTTTTTCTTTTTCTTTTTGGGGGGCGGCATCAATTCAAATTGTTGATGGCATCACATGGCGTATGCGCAATTTGTTATAATAAACATGTTGCTCGGCTTTTCAGCTGTTTCAGGCATCTCTTGCATTTAATACCACTCCCTTCCCCATACCCTCAAAAAAGCTCGCACATCCTGTCAACTTGTCAAACAATTTATTGCGCCATTCCCGTTCAGGCGGCCTCATGCCAACCCATCACATCATGATTTATAGCTGCCCGCCTGGTTTAAGTTGTCGCCTCCGGTATGTTTTTTTTTTTTTTTTTTTTTTTTCATTTATTTTTCTCTTTTTCAAAAATTTAATTTTCTCGCATTGTTTGTTGATGCCACACACACACACACACACACACACTCAAATTTCCAGCTGGCTTTTTCTTTTTAGGGTTCTCAATGCGGCACAATATAATTGATGACGGAAGAAAGTGTATGAATTGCAGCTCAAACATGATATAGGAAGTTGTATGTCGACTCTATGAATAAACATTAGCTGCAAGTGTTGCAAATTACACACACAATTTAAGCAATGGAATTTTCCAACATTATTTTTCACAAAAATTCAAACATTTTACATTTCTCATAGTGCTAGAAGCTAAGCTACTAAATCGTTGTAATCTATAAGTTGCTTAGTTGCCATAATCAAGACTCTCTCTCTCTCTCTCTATCTCTCTAGCTGGGACTTGTGGGACTTAAGATAAATACACGATTCGTTAGATTGGCCAAGTTAACCGGCCAGTTGACAATCACATTGGCAATGCTCATTGGCCAGGCAATGGTCGGTTGAGCTGCCAGTGATTCCAGTTAAGAGTTAGCCATCCCCAGTTGACAGTTGCCCGTGTTGCCCGAGTTACCTGAGCTACCCAAGTTGACGTTGGGAGCTCATCTATCTTGCAATGCAAAACCTTTTTGCACCCGCATTTTGATATCTATTACAATCAAATTGCAAATTAAATCTGAAAACGGAATTAAGCGACTTGCGAAAGGGAAACGCAAAAAAAAAAAAATAAAAAATAAAAAATAAAAAACACACACACACACACACACACAACCAAGAGCAGCAGCAAATGAAAGAAATGTAGAAAGACAGAAAGAACAAAAAAAAAAAAAAACTGAAAACAAAATGGAAGCTCAAAAGAAATCGAAGAGAATGAAAAGGGGATGGCGACAGCTTTGGTCACGACACTGTGGAAATAAGATGAAAATCGTTTAAATGCGTTAGTTAAACAAGTCAAGTTATAAGTTCATTTTCCGGCAACCGCACATATCCGGTGAAGGTAAACGCAAATCCCGCTGAAACCTCCGCTTAACCCCCGACCATCCAACATCTTCCAATCCAGCCATGGCTGTTGCCAACGGGCCAGCGAAGCGTGTGATTCCATAAAATTGGTGGCAGGTGGGTTTGTTGGCAAATGCGAACGCAGCAGGGTGTACGTCCAGGGAATCATTGTCGCTGCAAGCGACTAGCATGCAAGGACAACCGTACAGGCAGGCAGACCATGCTGTTCTACTCTGCCCTGGCCCGGCCTGGCCTGGCCAGCAACCAACTAACCATGCAGCAAAGCCAAGTCAAAACTGTCCCCACACAGCAGCCCACGCCTGAAACTAAAGAAGAAAAGCCAGACGAAAAATAAATACAAGAATGTGAACAAATTTTCGAGTTACCGAAGATTTGATGCTCTGGCATCTCTCAGCATTTCTGATAAATCGTTCCTATGTTAGCTATATGATATTGTAATCTGATTTCAAACAAATTTGCGCAAAATGCATAGGACAATTATATATAAAAAGAAAAACTTGTGAAATTGATTGAGATATGTTAATGTTAATGATAATAATAATGTTAATGTTAATGTTAATGTTAATGTCAATGTTAATGTTAATGTTAATGTTAATGTTAATGTTAAATGTTAAATGTTAAATGTTAAATGTTAAATGTTAAATGTTAAATGTTAAATGTTAAATGTTAAATGTTAAATGTTAAATGTTAAATGTTAAATGTTAAATGTTAAATGTTAAATGTTAAATGTTAAATGTTAAATGTTAAATGTTAAATGTTAAATGTTAAATGTTAAATGTTAAATGTTAAATGTTAAATGTTAAATGTTAAATGTTAAATGTTAAATGTTAAATGTTAAATGTTAAATGTTAAATGTTAAATGTTAAATGTTAAATGTTAAATGTTAAATGTTAAATGTTAAATGTTAAATGTTAAATGTTAAATGTTAAATGTTAAATGTTAAATGTTAAATGTTAAATGTTAAATGTTAAATGTTAAATGTTAAATGTTAAATGTTAAATGTTAAATGTTAAATGTTAAATGTTAAATGTTAAATGTTAAATGTTAAATGTTAAATGTTAAATGTTAAATGTTAAATGTTAAATGTTAAATGTTAAATGTTAAATGTTAAATGTTAAATGTTAAATGTTAAATGTTAAATGTTAAATGTTAAATGTTAAATGTTAAATGTTAAATGTTAAATGTTAAATGTTAAATGTTAAATGTTAAATGTTAAATGTTAAATGTTAAATGTTAAATGTTAAATGTTAAATGTTAAATGTTAAATGTTAAATGTTAAATGTTAAATGTTAAATGTTAAATGTTAAATGTTAAATGTTAAATGTTAAATGTTAAATGTTAAATGTTAAATGTTAAATGTTAAATGTTAAATGTTAAATGTTAAATGTTAAATGTTAAATGTTAAATGTTAAATGTTAAATGTTAAATGTTAAATGTTAAATGTTAAATGTTAAATGTTAAATGTTAAATGTTAAATGTTAAATGTTAAATGTTAAATGTTAAATGTTAAATGTTAAATGTTAAATGTTAAATGTTAAATGTTAAATGTTAAATGTTAAATGTTAAATGTTAAATGTTAAATGTTAAATGTTAAATGTTAAATGTTAAATGTTAAATGTTAAATGTTAATTATGAACCGATCGTTCCTATTATAGCTATATGATATAATAGTATATAAACAATATATAACAAACAACAAAGTTCTTCATACTTAAATGCAATCATCAACCGATCGTTCCTTTGCCAGCTATATGATATAGTAATTCGATCCGTTCGAGTTCCACATATTTACCGACTGCAGCAAAAAGACGGAACTGTGGCAAGTTTCAACAACAATGCTTTAAAACGAAGACTAAAGAAACAAACGGACAAGATATATATACTGATCATGTCGTCATCATATACAAATATACAATATATATATATATACTTTAAGGGATCCGTAATGTCTGCTTTAGTGCAAAATTACAATACCTACTGCAAGTGTATACAAATGGTAGAAGAACGAGTTAACGCTCCCAGTTGTACGTTTTGTAAGAGGGTCTCCTAGCTCCAACTCCATCTACGTCACCTACTCCAGCTTCAACTCCCTCTGCGCTCGACTGCTCCGCCACTCAACTGGACTAAACTGATGACAGCACAGCTCGGAACTGAGAAGTGGGCAACGGGTGTTGGGAGTTGGGAGTTGGGAACTGGGGCCTCCAGTCCCAGAAGAAGGTACTGGCAATTGGGAGAGTGAGAGAGCGAGAGAGAGCGAGAGAGAGAGAGAGAGAGAGGGAGAGAGCTGGTAAACTGGTGACTGTCAACTGGCTAACAGGCAATGCAATTCGAAAAATTTAACAAAAAACCAAAAAAAAAAAACCTAGAATTACACACACACACAAAAACATGAAGAAAAGTTTTTGGGTCCAGAGGGTAAAGGATATTTCCAGGCAACGTTGGAGGCAAATTAAATGCTGCGTTAGGTGAGAGCATGAAGAGCGAGAGAGAGAGAGAGAGAGAGAGAGAGAGAGAGAGAGAGAGCAGGTGCAACTGCTGCAACAACAGCAACTGCAGAATGCAGATTATTGGAGTATGCAACGTTCCCTCATCTAATGCCGCATATTTGTGTCAAAGTTGTCAAAGTGCCAAAACGACCACAACGGATGGATTGAAGAGGGGGTGTGGAGCGTGGGGCGTAGAGCGTAGAGCGTGGGGCGTGGTATATTCCACTAAAGTGTGAGGAAGAGCGGAGAGCGGAAAGCATAGCGAAGCGTTTAATTAGCGTAAGTAAGTGACACAGAACTGTCAGCCATTCATTGGGTGACAACAACCACCAAGCTTTCAATCACACCCAACCTACCTACCTCCCTACCTACCACCCACCCTGCTGCCCTCTCGCTACGCTATTACGATGTGTGCGTGTGTGCGTGTGTGCGTGTGTGTATGCGTTGTGAAACCAACCGCGATAACAAACACTTTGGTTACGGCTTCGAGGGCGTAAACCGTTTAAGTGGCATTGTGGAGTGGACACAGTTTTGTCAGCTTCCATATCGACACCAGAAATGCAGCTAAACTTGCCAAAGATCGAGCCCCGTTAACGTCTAACGGTAGTAAATGCAGTTTATCTGCAATTTCATGTGAAGCTAAGTTGGCATTTTAATGCGATTTTATGAGTATCTTGAGAGCTGATATCACTTCAAGTTTATGTAATGGCTTGAACTGAACTTTTGATATGTATTAAAAATGAATGAAATATTTCGTTTCAAACGTTGAGCCAGGAGTTTTGCAAAAATTGTTGAATTAATTTAGCTAAACTTTACTTAGATTGAGTCTATAAATTTATTAAATTAAGTTAAGTTTCCAGTTGGCTGGTTTTAAATCGGATTTAGCAACAGCATTTATAACCAATTTAGTATCTCTGGTAAAAGTGAAAAATTTACAAAATTAAATAGAGTTTTTCTAGGCCTTGTAGTAAAGCACATAAACCTGATCTTGCAACTCGAAAGAGACGCGACAATTTAAAGTCGGTGCATTTATTTTGAGTGATCTTTTGATCTTTGTTTATAAAAGTTACAAATTTATAAAATTAATTACAGTTTTTCTAGAGTTTGTAGATCTTTGAAGTTCCATTCATAACAGAACTAGTCACTCTTTTAAACATTTAATATCGATAGCACTAAATGGATTTTATCCTGGGTTTTCTTTATCTGAACTGATGAGTATCTTAGGACATGAAAGATATGAAGATATGAGGCCTGCAAAATGGTTGGAATTTAAATTGCAAGTGCTCTTAAGAACCAATAAAGATCCCTCTAAAGTGTTGCAAAAGTTTAGTTCAGCTTGCAATAGTAGAATTAATATTCTTACAAAAAAGTTGAATCTTACAGCATATAATAGAGTTCATCTAGAGTTTTGAGTAAAGCAAAGTTGAAGCTTACAAGCTGAACTGATAAGTATTTTTAGATAAGATTTAAGACGAGGCATTAATTAAGGACGGTGAAATGATTGCGATTTCAATTCGAAGTCCCAATTAAATTACTTAAAATGTGATTTAATAAAGGTTTCTAAAAAATAGTTAATTCCTTCCTTATATATATATATTATATATATTCTTATACTATTTTATATATAATTTTAATAAACAAAAAAATGTCCAAAAACTGAGAAAAATATATATTTAAACATTGAAACGAGAAACGAGAAGATTAAGCTATTCTTCATTTAAACTTTGCTAATAGGCTGTTTCTGCGACACTCAACATTCGCCACATTTGCTAACATTCGAATGACTCTGATTGTCGTATTTCCATGTCTGAATGTGAATGTGAAGCGGTAAATTGATATTTAAGTATGTAAAACTTATAGACCATAGAAGAAGACGATAATATAAATGATTATTGCTTTATTTGTATATTCTTAAAATATTTCTTGTCGCCTACATCACAACAGCTGAATGACATTGAATGTTATTTTTAGTTTAAGAATCATTCAACTTTCTTACAATAAATATATATTAAAGAATTTCTAAGCTTAATCGTTGTAAAATGTTTGGACTTTTTGCTAAGCTAAGGATTGAGAAACTTTAAAGATTTTCAAATGAATTCATAATTCTACTTTAGTTACTTGTGCCCCACAGCAGCCGTTTAAGTGCATACAGGGTATTATAAATGAAACAAAAAATTATGTATGCAAGGATCAAGAGCAGAGACACAGATGTCCGAGCCCCAATTAAGCAATGTGAACAAATGTCATGCTGAATTACGGGCCAAGCTAATGCCAGAAAACTGAATCTCAAATTGAAGTTGAGAAGCTGCAGTTGACGTTGAAGTGGAAGTGGAAATGGAAGTTGAAGCTGAAGCTGAAACTGAAGCAGAAGCTGACACTGAAACTGATGCTGATGCCAGCTGACTAAACTGAATCCAAAAGAGAGAGAGAGAGAGAGAGAAATAAAGTGAAAGAAACAAGTTGGAGATTGAGCATATATATATATAACTATATAGATATAGATATATATATATATGCGTATACGTAATATATATTACATATACGTAAACGTTATTTAAAGTGTAATAAATTTTGACATAGCCACGTTCTCTGACATTCGCTGCTGTCTGACTGTGACTCGGCGTATGTGTCTGTGTATGTGTGTGTGTATGTGTGTGTGTATGTGTCTGTGTGTGTGTGTGTGTGTGTTTGTGTGTTCGTTTGGGCCATGTTAGCACCCTTGTGTCCATGCATATAGTCTTATGCAGGCAGCACACACCATTTGCTATTAACATGGCCCACAGCTGAACATTTTGCCCCCCCCCTTCACAGACGCATCAAGATGTACTTCTCTCACTTCTCACTTCAGTTCGTTGGCTGCTCTTCGCCATTTTCTAAATGCAACTGGTAAAAACAGTACGAATTTCATTTTTCAAATGCCCCAACTGTGACCGTCAATGTCGATTAAGAGATTTAACGGCCACAAAACTGAATGACCACATTCTACGGGGTCCAGCATTCTCATTCAGATACTCATTTACTACTGTTCCATACCAGTCGTGTCCCATGTCCCTGTGTGTCCCTGTTTCCTTTACTGTGGGCTGGCTGCCTTAACGAGTGTTGGCTGCATTAAAATTAAACTTTAATTTCCTTTGCACAAAATGCAAAATCTGCCAACTAACCAACCAACTGCTCAGATCAAATCAAAACAAACTTCAGCTGTCATTTACCCACCATCTTCTCTCTCTCCCCCCTTCACTACCACTCACTCTATCTTCTGATACGTGATATGCGTGTGCTAGATGTCTGTGAGTGTTGACATGACACCAAAGCGACTACACTTTATAGTTTTTGAGTAAGTATACAACAATATGAGCGAGCAAGTGCATAAATGAATGACTCGACACTCCACTGCATGACAGACACATGTAAGCGACTCTGACAAAGACAGTGAGAGAGGGAGAGAGATTGTGTGGGCGAGTTAGACTCAGGATAAGACTGAGCCACTACAGTAACAGTAACAGTTCGCATGTACATGGCACGTGCCCGGTGTCTCCGCTGGCAAAGCAGAGACAAAGAGCAATGAGACGATGACTTCAAGAGCTCATTCACTCATTCACTACACAGAGAAGAGCTGTACAAACTTCCATTGCAGTTTGTATCACTCACAATAGCTTTCATTGCCCAACCACGTTAGCTGTGTGTTCCATTCCACTATTCCAGTTAGATAATTGAAGACTGCATTTAGGGTTTAACTATAAAAGTGTTCATACATGTAGAGTAGCTATATAGCACGTTTCATTCCATCGTTCCACTTGAGAAATTACTTGAGAAATTACACGGCTCACCTGCATTTTCCATTCCATCGTTTCAGGAATAAATGTCAATGTTATTCTATTGTCAGCACACATCGTCCATTCAATCAACGCATTAAGATCCAAGTAATAGGTTGATTGGTTTTTCGTTGGTTTCATTCCAACATTCCGTTAATAGAATAGCATTCAACATATAAGCTTAAACAAGGTTAATTTCAAAAGTAGATTTCCAACGTGTTCCATTTCATCGTTCCTATTGGAAAATTCACTGCTGGCCCATTTTGAACAAATTAATTCAGGTAGCTTAAATGTTCCATTCCACTATTCCATTGACAAAATGTTCTCCAAGTAGAAAATCAAGCAGCATAAAAGTTGAAACAATATTCATTTCAAACATACATATATACAGCTTTGCAGCATGTTCTATTCCATTGTTCCGTTTACAAAATCTTCTCTAAATAGAATAGCATTCAACATATAAGCTTAAACAAGGTTAAATCCAAAATTAGATTTCCAACATGTTCCATTCCATCGTTCCGATCAGAAAATTTTACACACATAAAAGGTTGAAGCACATAAAAACGCAGATGTTCGCTTAAATGTTCCATTCCACTATTCCATTGACAAAATGTTCTCCTAGTAGAATATCAATCAACAATATTCATTTCAAACATACATACATATGCACTGCTTATCAACATGTTCTATTCCATTGTTCCACAGTCCTTTTCGATTGAATGAACATTTGTTCACCCGCAAAATTGTTCTCCCAAACCATTTATTCCAACATGCGATTGCCAAAATCACAACTCGCTACAATTACAATGGAAATGTAAATGGGAACATTGGCGATTTGCATCAACGAAATCGGAGGTCTCAAGAGAAACATGGCTAACTTTAAGCACAGTTAAGAGCATTTCCGCTTCGTTTTGCCAAAGTCTTGTGCTATTTTTTTTTTTTTTTGGGGTCTCTTTATTTACAGAGTTTTGTTTTTGGTTTTTGGGTTGTTGTTGTTGTTTCAGTTCGTGTAGCATCGTTACATGGCTTTAGCAGTGTTTTAGTGCACGCTTGATGCTCATATGCTTTATTATACTTATGCTTAACTACATATGCGATGCTTTTTACGGTTTCTACGTGTGTTTTTAACGGTAGCTACAGCAACGATACTTCTACGCCCCTCAACCGTTACAAAGGCGTCGCTTTAGCAGGGTTCCAAAATATGTATGTACACACATGGCAATTTTAACCCCAAAGATTTCTATAGTTACATGTTTATTTGATAGGATTTAGCGATGGGGGTTGAGTTAGGTCAGAAAAGTTGGTTAAATGAGGTTAAGTTGAGAAAAGTTAGGTTAAGTTTTTTGGTTAACAAGTGTTTGAGGTTAGGTCAGGTACCAAAATATTGTCCCATTTGTGGAAATAACTTAGATTTTGAAATATTTAGACGTGAGATTACCCGCTAGAAATTGCTATGCCGCTGTCAAGCCACAGACACAGAGACACACACTCACACACACACACACACACACACACACACATAAGCACACACTGAGACACACATATATATACACATACACACAATTATACATGCTCACTCACATTCGAGAGCATTATAACAACATTACATTTAAGAGAAGAAAAACAATATAATTCTTGACGTGATTCCAACTTGTTGGCAAGATGGACAAAAGGGCTGACTGAATGACAGAAAGAGATAAAGGTGTGTGAGTGGAGGTGTGAGTGTGACGGAGATAGCTGCAGTGACAGTTACACGCATACTTCAATTAGCACATAATTTACCTTAGGCTCATCAGAGTTCATCAGAGCGCTAATTGAAGCGCTTTTAGTTGAAGCCATAAAACCCCACACAAGGTGAGACGACTGACTGAGTGTCAGTCTGTTTATGTGTGTGTGTGCGAGTGTAGAATAAAAGTGCTTAGTTAGCTAGTTGAAAGTAGTATTGAGCTCAGCTCTTGGCACCTTTGGGGATTTAGTTAAAGAACTCAACTCTCTTTACTTTACTTTACTCCTTTTACTGCTAGAGATAATTATCTTTCTCTCTCTCTCTCTCACACACTAACTCTTTGTCTATCTCACGCCCCTTTACCACCGCCCCCTTTACCAACCTTCGCTTTACCAACTCACTCAATTATTTTGCAGTTTTTGCGGTTTTCGTTAGCTAATTAAAACCAAAACAAATGCAATTGTCACCGCTGGCAAAAATGCACAAACTGTCAACGCAATACAACAAATGTTTGTGTGTGTGTGTGTTTGTGGGTGTATGTTTGTGGGTGTATGTCATTGCTTAGCCATTGCAGCAACCGCAAAACAATAAGCAAGGACAATGCAAATGAAGTGGGCAGCGAGTGCAAGTTGCGAGCCAAACTTTAAGGCTAACACAAAAAAAAAAAAAAAAAAAAACTACAATTGAGTATGCTCGACAGCGAAATACTTGTCACTCACACAATAAATTACACAAACCACAATGTAAATTAAGATAACAATAAGCACAAATATGTTAAAAATAAGCCAGCAAGTTTAAAGCTGAAAAAATGAGATTGCAGAGTCCTGCATTCAGTTTGCAACTATTGTTGCTATGATAGATATATGATATAGTATGCCGAGGTTAGTCAAATTAGTTCAGGAGATATGTCAAGAAAAGTGATTTATACAAAACACTTATTCTTGACCGATTGTTTCTATGGCAGAGATATATGCTATAGTAGTCCGATTTGCATCGAATTTGGTATGCATATATAAGACACTGTTAGTTACAAATACTGTGAGTTTTCTTAAGATATCTCCGGAAAGAACATAGTTTTTCACATTAAAACTGGAGTTCCGACGGATCGTTCCTATGGTAGGTAGATGATATAGTAGTCCCGTCCGGCTTCGGCTGGTTTCAGTTCAAAAACAGACTAAGCTGTACCAAGTGTCAGCAAGCTAGCTTCAAAATTGAGAAACGAACAGACAATCAACTTGTCGACCTGAAGAAGCATATATTATATGCATATACTTCATACAGTCAGCCTTGGCTATAACGACTCAACTATTACAATCTGTTACATGTAGTGCCACACAGACATAATACTTTCGCATGCTTTGGATGCAGAGCATAAGCAGAGGTACAAACACTGCAAGCAGACAATGAATGTCAGCAGGGAATCAACGAGAATGAGAGAGAGAGAGAGAGAGAGAGAGAGAGAGCGAGAGAGCGAGAGAGTGAGAGAGATAGAGAGAGGTAGAGAGTTAGAGTGAGTGAGAAGGAAGGAGCACAAAGATTTTCCTTTGACCCAGCAACTAGACCCCTCGTTCCCCTTTTTGCCACCTAACAATTGTACACCCTGCACCTGCCGCCTCATCCACTTACTGTAGCTTTGTTTGCTCGTCTGCTTTGTTGTTTTGTTTATTTTGTAACATATTCCCCCGCTGCGTGATGTGGTTTTTACTTGTAACCCATTGCTGTTGTTGTTGTTGTTGTTCTCAGTGTTGTTGCCGTTGTTGCTGTTGCACTTATATCACAGCCAGACAAAGAGCCCTGGCACGACCAGAGCACAGATAGATACCTCTAATTGTTTGCGGGTAGCCCAATAAGTTTCAATGACATTTCGCAACAAAAAGTCACAAAAGCTAAAAGAGGAATTTCATATGAAATTATAACAAACAGTAGTGCCACATATCTTAGGGAGATAGGTTCGACGGTGCCAAGCAATAGGGTACCATAATGTAAAGTTGATGTAAGCAGTTTGGAATACCATAAAGGAATGCGATTTCATTTCTTATCCAATTCAAATGGTTTCAAAATGTCAAGAGTTTACTGAGTTTGGTTTAAAATGGAGCTTTAAAAGCTTCCAAAATGTTATAGAAAGAAGTTAGGAAAGAAGGCAGGTCGGGTATACCAAGCTATTAGGTAGCGACATTTAAGATGAAGCGATTTCAAAAACTTCAAAACAAAACGATTCACTTTGATTTCTGATTAAGATTCAAATGGTTCTTAAATGTAATAGTTTCAAGGAAAAAGGTTTTTCAAAATCCTATAAGAAATGTATTGCAAGAAAAATCAAGTTCAAAATTGTTTCGAAATTTTAGGACTGACTTGTCAAGGCTTAAAGCCCATTAAAATAGTGTAGATAGGTGCGGTACGGTATGAATCACAATAGAATTTTTAAATAAAGTTTATCGATTCTTCTGTAGTGAAGTCATATGGTAAAAATATTCATTTTAGCACCGCCTAAATTCAATCAAAATAAATTCTATTTTGAACTGACGTCCGTTTGTTATCGATAAATTAATCGAAACTTGTTAGAATTCCATTTGGTCTTAAGTTCTTTTTTTTGCTGCTATCTAGATTTATTTTGTTTACAATTTCTCTTGTTTCAATTGAATTCTATATTTACCCATCTCATATAGAGATATTCGATATTTTTTCGATATATATTCAAAATTACCTTTCTGCGTTTTGTTAGAAGCTGAATGAATTTTATTTTGGCTAAACTTGAGCTTATGTTCATGTAAGTACCTTAATAATGTTCGATAAATATTATTTTACATCGATATATATGCGATTAAATCGATATGTATTCGATACATATTTGATTTGATTCATTTGTTTCCTCATTTGGCTATCAGCATAAATTTAAATACTTTAAACTCACACCTATAAATTAATCGATAAATATCATTTGTATATTCGATATATGTATATTTGATTTTATTCGTTTCTTTTATTGTGTGTTTACTTAATTTGATTTGATTTATATATTTAAGCTCTTTTATATTTTTTCTGTATTTAATCGATATGCAATCGATATATAATCGATAAAATTTGTAAATTTAGCTATGCAAATCAAATTTTGTTTTACGACTTAATTTGATTTCTATATTTACACATATGTATATGTTTCGATAAATATGTTTTATATATTCGATATTTATTCGATTTGTTTCGTTTTTTGCTCTGCGCTTAACTAGAAACTGACTGAGCTGCCCATTTGTGAGCTTTGAAGCCAAGGCAAACATCGAGTTGGCATATGAAACCAACACTTGGCAATGGCTATTGTGCAACTATTGTTTGTACAGAAGTGTTGTCTCTCGCACCCGCAAGCCTCCCGCTGACCTCCTCACACTCCCCCCCACCCCCTTACCGCATTGTTAGGGTGCCTACACCCTCCAAAAAAGCCTGTCCTCATCAGGCAACAAAACCATGAGCGGGTGCATGGAAAACTAATGTCATAGTCACGCCGCATGACGTTGACAACAATAATGTTGATGATGTTTTGTGGAGAGAAGGGTGTGGTAACAGGCAAAAAGATGGCGGTACCGGGTGGCGGCTCAAGGAAGGAGCACGCAGGCGATAGTTAAAGGGTGCCAAGGGTGGCGTTGAGGTCTCGTTGCGAATAGAGCACTGTGGCGCATTGTGAGAGGTTGACAGACCACACATAAGTAGAACGTATGTGCAACATTTTGCCATTGTTGCAGCCTTTATGACATTTGCATTTCTTTGTGGCGCCACAAGTTTTATTGGGCATCGTTGCTGGCATTTGGTAAAAGGTTAACGAATCAATCATTTACCACATAATTGAGACGAACTGAAAATCAAATTAAGGCCTCGTTTCAATGTTGCAACGTTGCAGCAAAATTTGGCACAAAAGCGCCAAAGGCAAAAGGTAGAGCTAGAGACAAATGCATACCAAATAAAGGCCAAAGGCACAAAGCGCCAGTGTGGCAGTGTGGCAGTGTGGCAAGGGGCAAGGGGCAAGGGGCAAGGGGCATGCAGCATACGGCAATGTGGCAGTGTGGCAATGTTGGCCCAAAGACTCCAATTATGGCAATGAGAGCGCATGATAACTGTACATTGCATTATCCGTTACTGTCACTGCCTAATGGCAACAAATTTTCAATGCACATCTATCGCTATCTCTCGCACGCTCACTTTCTCTCTCACTCACTCTTATTGTCTGTCTGTGTAAATTTTTATTTCCCTGCACAGCTGACATCGCCTTTTGTGTATGACAAATGGCAAAAAGGCTCGCTGGGTCGCTCTGTCTTTTATTCTCTCTCTCTCCCTCTCTCTCTCTCTCTGTCTCTCTCTCTCTCTCTTTCCATCTCTCTGTCTGCCTTTCTCTATCTATAGGTCGGTGTAAATGTAATAAGTAATGCATGCATAATAAAAATGCTCTGTGTGTGTATGTGGCATAGTTTTGGGCTGCATAGAGAAATTGTGAGCTTGGAATGTTATAAATCACAGTTTGGAGTGTGCGTGTCTGTATGTGTGTGTGTGTGTGTGTGTGTGTGTGTGTGTGTGTGTGTGTGTGTGTTTGTATGTTTGTGTGTTTGTGCGTATGTGTGGCCTTGTGTGTGTTTAAGTGTGGCAAATTGAAAGGCTAGACACACATATCTAGTCCATAGACAAATTTATGCATATTATTAAGAAAAAAAAACCTACTTTCATCTGCATGTCAAAGCTAACAGCAACATTAACATCTTATTTACCTGGTGATTACTTTAACTTGCTGTCAAATTTGTATGAGTTAAATATGAGCATATAAAACAACAAACTCTTTTTGCTGCCGCATTATCAAGTCAACATTGACTCTATTTTTTCGTGTGCATTTCAAAGCTAACAACAACTTTAACATGTAGTCAAATATATTTGATAATTATGTTAACATGTTGTTACAGTTGTATCATTTCAATAACACACAGACAACACATTTGTTTAACATCTACAAGGCAAAGTTAACAGCGACCTTAACATCTTGTTTAACATGCTGTCAAATATGCCTGATAAACACTTTCTCTTATGGTCAGGCACGTATAAATTTAATGTATTGACATAAAGTTTGTTTTTTATTTGCATCTACATGTCACAGTTAACAACCACTTTAACATGCTGTTAACTCTGAGTAACAAGTATTTTAAGACCAAGCCGAAATAAAGAAAAATTAAAATCAACAAATCTATAGTTTTTTTTCATCTTCATGTCAAAGTTAACATGAAGTTTAACATATGTGATATATTTGTTAAGTTGTCAAACTTGTTTAATGTAAACAATGTCCAAGTTAACATAGATTTCAACAATAGCAATCGCATTACAAGTGTTGCCACCTGGCAATATAAAGCACATTTGGCAACACTACGTAATATTTATTATCATCATCGAATAGCTCTCAAATGTCAATTAGCTACAAATAAAAGAAATGCTCTAGCAGCGCTGCCAACTGCTGTCAACTATATATGTTGGCGTTGCCACTATTTTGAAATTAACGCATTATTAAGTAGAGGAGCACTTAAAGCCTGAACAATCAATACATTCAACAATCAAAGCTACAGTTTGTCTTATAGAATTGAGATTAGCTTTAGCTTTAATTGCGCATTTTGCTTATAATTCCCAACTGGTCTGAGCAGCAGTTTGTTAAAGAAGAATTTGCTGAAAAGATAAAGTTTTGTAACAACTTTTGTATGTACATGTTGTTAGCGTTTTGTAAGGCTCAACTAGCCTGGCCTACTAAAGCGTCTTTAGCTAACAAATTAGAGTCATTAAAGTTACAACAACAACAACAACAACAATAACAGCAACTCGCACAACAGAAAGCATTTGCCGTTGCTGTTGTTGTTGTTGTTCAAGTCAATCTGCCAACTGACAACGCGGCAACGTGCAACAATCAACTGCGATACAAATGAAGTGCATACAAAGTGTGGCAGTTGCAACTGCAGCAACCGTTGCAACTGTAACCGTTAACTGACAGTGCCTGCAGTCGTCGCATACGCTCGTCAATTGTTTTACTCGGCAGGAGGGTAGCAAAAAGCGCGGGGCGATGAGTAAAAACTGACAAACCAGACGACCCAGAAACGCAGACGACTACAGACAATTGATTAACTGATGGCTGGGCAGACAAGCCCACTTGCCTTACACTTTCCCACTCTATCAACGTTTCAGTGCCATTTGCTTGCACCCCCCCCCACATTCCACAAGCCGCTCTCATAACTCTGTCAGCACACGCGGCGTATGCGTAACTTTAGCTGAAGTCATAGAAAATCATAAATAGCTCGACATAACTCCTATCATGGCCTGTGCATAATTATGTAATAAATATAATTTCCATGGCAGCACAACACATAATGCACAGCGAAAGTTGAATGGAGTGTGACAATGGGCGTGGCTAGCGGGTTGAGGGCGTTGCGACTGAGTTGAAGGCATATGAACAACATTTGCCACCGCGTTGTTTTGTTGCCAAAAATGTTTTCACAACAAAGTTTCCTCTCTCTCTTGCGCTGTGTGTGTGTGTGTGTGTGTGTGTGTGTCTCGGGTCAACACACTCATATGTGAGCGTGTGTTTGTGTGTGTGTGTGCTAATGCGACAGCTTGCATTATACGGCGCACTACTATATCATATCATTTATTATTAAAACGGCTTAATGACAAAACTTTTTAGCATTTTATATGAAATTACGAAATGTGCACAACATTTTTTGGATTCTGAATGACTGGGGATCGGGGAGCGGGGTGGGTTTGGGAATAAAGGGGGGCAGCCGAAAACAAAGTGAAAGTGTCAGTTTGAATGCAAAGTTTCATTAATTAAAGCATTAATAATAAAACAATATCAGCAGCATGTTAAAATACTCAAACGGTTCATTAAAAAATCAGACCTTTTATAAATCTTACACAGCAATTCTTCTACTTCCTAGAGAAGTGCTTTATAAAGAAGTTGGTTCTACTTAAAACTATAGTTCACGTAATGCAAAGAAGTTCGTCTAACAGTCGCTTGTAAAACTGTTACTATAACTATTTCATAAGTCTGAAGAACTTTTTAGCTGATTTTATAGAGAAGTTAGTTTTAAGGCGATTTGATTTAGGAGAAGTTCGTTATGGAGAAGTTCTTTATAGGTAAATTCATAGGAAGCTGCTTAATAGAGAAGTTATTTTTATTATATATTATAGTTTTATTATTATTTTTATGGAGATACTCAATATAAAGAGGTTCATATTTGAAAAATATTGCCATAGATAAGCTCATAATGGAGAAGTTATTCAAGAAAAGTTTTTAAAAGGAAAGTTTGCTATAAGTGCAAGTTCATTATAAAGATCTTCGTTTCAAAAAAGCTACTAATGATAATGATAAAGATGATAGTTATGAAATAATTTATACTAGAAGATTTCTTATTCAGATTTATTTGAGACTTTTTTAAAAGAGAAAATTTTAAATAGAGAAGTTCTTGATAGAAAAGTTTTCTATATAGGAGTTTTAGAAGATTTATTTCGTTATTTATATGATATATGAAGAAGTTTTTCTCTATAACGAATTAAATCATATCATAAGCAAGTACATTATCAAGAAATTTTACAATGGACAATTTCCTTATAGAGAAGTATTTATCTAGAATAGATTTTGTCATAATAAAGTTAGTTATAGAGAAAATTCGTAAGAGAAAAGTATGCTCTACTGCAATTCTTTATAGTGAAGTTCTTATTCTAGAGAAGTTCTAAGCAGAAAAGTTTGTCCTAGAGCAATTCTTTTTATAAAAGGGAATTCTTAAGAAGCTAATGTTAACGAAGTTTCATATAAATAAATATGCTTAGAGAATTTACTCATAAAGTATGCGATCCTAGAGAAGTTCTTTAAAGAGAAGTTCAGTAAAATGAAGATTGTATTTAAGAAATACATTGAATGAAGCGCAGAATGAAGAAATTCTACGTCAGATGTCTGATTCCGCTTTTCGCATTATGTTTAAGAACTTGATTCAAAATCTGGCTGCTTGTCTGTCTCTCTTTCTCTCTAAATTTAAATGCAAGTCGTTTAGATAGTCGCCTCCAATAATGCAAACAAATGTGAACATTTGCAGCGCTTCGTTGCCCCGAACGCAGCAAGCAACACATTTTAAGCTCAATGCGTGCAATTAGCAGCACAAGCCATTGCCACAGATAGTAGCAGCAAATGCGTGCGGCAAATGAAGCTGAAATGGTAATGAAGTTTAGCCAACACACGCTAGAGATGGTCGCCTGTTTTCGATTGTTTTGAGCACGGTACATTACTATCGATTCGTTCCAATGTTTTTAATGATGTGATCTGAACTAATCATGCTCTACAAAGCGGTGAGTAACACAAAAGCTCAAGCTGTATTGACACCTGAAATTACTATCGGTTAATCGCATATCGATAGCCTAAATAGAATGCAAGGAACAACAAGCGGATGCTTTTTACAAAGGTCTCTTTTTTACTCTTTTAAAATGTATTATTATTTAAAGACTAAACTTTATATTGATTGTTCAGTGAAATAAATAGTTATCGATAAGAACGATCGATTTAAAAATATTAGAAAAAAGTTTATAATTGTTATACTCTTAAAACTGGGTATGAGACATCTAAATACTCTCAGCAATAATAAATATTTCTTCCTTTTAGTCAATATGCTATTTTTGCAGTTATCGATTAATGTATCGATAGAGATAATTGAGTTAAGTGATAACTATTAATATATGCCTATAACAGCTCACTTATTAAGTTATTCTTTCATGGTATATACATATTTGTATATCGATATACGTATTTATCGATACACATAATAAGGTGAGATAATAGATGTTAATACATACCATCGTATACTTTACTTAGTAATAGTTATTGGTACATATTAAGCTACATAGTTTGCTAGCTTTCAACGTATCGATATATATCGATTAATGCTTTTAGGTTAAATTATGGTTAACAACATATATTTAGCCTTTTTATAGTTGTCTGCACATATAGAACTTCATGCATTAAGGTACTTTTGCAGGTTATCGATAAACATATCGATATAAATATACAACTAATATTCCCTATATCTTATTGTAGCATTAAGCATTTCCAAAGAAACACAAACCCACAGCGAAACAAAAAAAAAAGAAATAGAAATAATAGGAGAAGAGAAGAGAGAGAGAGAGAGAGAGTAAGATGTGTAGAGAGTACAGCGAAGTGGTTTGGGGAAAGGGGAGAAACTCTGGTTGTGGGAGGCGTGACAGTTATGTCGACATATCGTTGCCATTGCGCCGCCATTTTGTCACGTTTATTATAACGATTATTACTTGCAGCGCCTTATCGCCGGGATTGTTTGAAGCTAAAGACACACGCCACGACACTAACCAACCCCACCACCGTCCCCAACCTTCCGACACTCGCTAAGCATCCCCCCTTCCCCCCCCAAACGTCCACTTGGGACTCACTTGAGTTGAGCGGAAACGGAAATTGCGTTAATAAAGTGCGCACTGCTGCAACGCTCTGCACTTTGAAGTGCTCTTCAATTCTGTCCAATTCCGTTTAGTTTCGTCCAGTTGTTGAGTTGATTTCTATCTACCATCCACTCCCTCCCCCAACCCCCCCCCCCCCCACCCTTGCTTACTCTCTACCCTTCTGCAGTAAGTGCCCAGCTCGCTCGCCAGGCAACTGCTTCGCTTGATTGGCTTTATTCAGGCAACATCTAATGGCGCTCAAATGTCTCCGCTGCCACCTCTTCTATCTTCTCTCCTTGCCACCACTCGTTGGCTTTGCTTATCTTCTCTACCTTCCCCCCCTCCACCATCTGACTGCCCCGCTTACCTGATTTTGTTACGATTGACAAAATTGTCCAAGTAAATGAATTATTTCTTATTATTGACCGGAATCGTAACGGAAATGCAATACGCCATCCCCAATACAACGCGACCCCGCTCTATGGCCGCACATTCTCTTAGCCAGTTCAATTTGTAAGCCAATTTGGCAACTGCATTGTTATTGTTCTTGTTGTCATTGGAATTGTTGTTGATATGTTCGCAGCTTGTTATTCAGGGAAATTGCGTGGAATTAGCCATCACATGGCGCGTAACAGTTAATTACTTAATCGACATGTTCTCTGTCTCTGTCTGTCTCTCTCTCTCACACACTCACTCTGTGTGTCGTTTGACTTTGTGCGATTTAAAGTTTGTTTGTTTACAAATGAGAAAGTTTTACCCAATTACAATTTTTTTGTTTGTATATACTATTTTGTGTTTTGAATACAGGATTGCTGTAAAATTTGTTGTATAAATATATGCAAATTTTCAGCAATATATCAGCAAAAATTTGAGGTTAAGTAGACAATTAATCGAATAATTGTTTTACTTAAGTTAAATAAAAATAAATAAAAGAGCTTCTGAAACGAGATCTTAGAAATTGCAGTTATTAATTGCACATTTAAAAGTTTTAAGCGTTTTCTGAGCTATAATTTATGCCTATGCTTATCGATAATTTATCGATATCGCTTAAAATAAACTGAGAAAGTTAACTAAGAGTTATAGAAATTAAATGTAAATTAACATTTCATGTGCATGCAGTCGCTACTAAGCATATATGTGTGATACACTGTCAAATACCCTGTAAAATGCTTAATTCTTTCTTTGGGCACTTTCAAAATGGATAGAACTATGGAAATCGATACTATAATATACGCTGAATAACTGATATTTATATAAATTAATCAAATGTTGATTTAAAACGATCGAACTGTAAGATACCCTGTTGATAGAGTGATTAAGAACTAAGATTAAATAAAGTATCGATTGTTTATTAAACTCGACTAGAGAATACCCTGTATTAATTACAATTCTTACATAAAAACAAGCCAGAAAAATCAAGCAAATGCTTAAATGTCCATAAATTAACAATTTCGCCTACAAGATACCCAGCATTTATGCACATTCCATAAAAAGCGATGATTTGGAAGACTTCTGGAATGCAAGTTAACCAAACATATATGGCATAATTTTCTTAGATCCCCACAGTAAATGCAACTGTAAAAACGTAGCTTAAGACAAAGTTTCGACAATTTACATTAGTTTTTGTTGGACTTCTCGAAAGTTCTTTTTGGGGAATATTATGGCGATAATGTCACAAGGCAGCCGCATATTAAGTTGGCAACCGAAATTCTCTAAGTAGAACAGTTAGTAGCTAACTAATTACCAAAAAGTAGAAAAAGGAAAAAAAAAAAAAAGTCCCAAGCACCTCAAGAGTGGAAAGGCTTAAGACTTAAGTATCTAACAACAACAGCAACAGCAACAACAACAGCAACAACAACTTTTCGACTATCGAAAAGTGGCAAAACAAGAAAGAGTAGAAGTAGAAAATTGTTGTGGAAAGAACAAACAACAATGGCGACAACAATAACTGGCAATGAACTGAGAGCTTGCAGCTTGCAACTTGCAACTTATAACTGGCAACTGGCAACTTGCAACTTGCAACTTTGTTGTTTTTTTTAATTTTTTGCTTTGAAGCAAGAGAGTCAGACGTTTTGGCTAACGCAAAGTGCAAACGTTTTGGCCATTTTGGGTAGACCCAAAGACATGAAAACTTTTTGCCAAGTCAACGGCAACAACAGAGCAAAAGTTGCCACAACACGCCCACACACACAAACACACACGCACACACACACACACACACACACACACACACACACACGCATGCAATTGTAAAATGTTTTTTAATTTGACCAAAATACTTTTGCAATAGTCACGAGACGGCTAAAATAGTCAAAAAAAAAAAAAAAAAAAAAAAAACAAAAACAAAAACTTGGCAGCCAAACATTTTGACGCTCATATTGCACATATTGCAGGGGAGGTGGGGAGGGGATGGGTGGTAGGTGGGTAGGAGGGTAGGTGGGACTAGGGACTATAGGGGGCGTGGCCCAGCACAGTGGGTGCGACAATGTTCGGACACTGAACCAAAAAATAAATAAAATAAAAATTGGACATAAAACAAGTTCGAGTACACGCGACATTCTGATACCCTGTAAAGAGTTAATTTTACATTTACCTCAACATATGCACATATGTTAATGTATGCATACATATGCGCTGCTACTTGCTCGCCATCATTGGCGATGTCTCGCTCACACATATGTCTTGGCCAAGCGCAATTGGTTTCCATGCAATGCAATGGCATTTTCTGCATAACTTTAATATTTCTGGACCAATCTTTATGAAAGTTGCAGGATTGCTTAAAATCATTATTCTGTCAACAGTTGTTGAGTGCAAGTAGTATGCGTTAAGAAATGAGCTTATAAATTGTTATTTATGGAAGTGTGGCATGAGGAAGGGACGAGGTTTGAGACATTGCAGATTTGTAATAAACTTGATTAGCGTGCACAGCAACCATCTCTGAGATTTGTTTGCTAATACCGACAGAAGGATACAGAAGGAATGTAGCCCTAGAAACTCTTTAAAGTTACAAAGTACAGGGTCTTAAAATAAAACTTCAATGCGAAAAACAGTTGGACAATTGGGCGTCCAGTGGGCACGAAGCATGGGAAAATGGGAGACGTATAAGGGCGGGCATAAGGGAGGCGTGTCTGCCACAAAAAGGCAAGCAAAAGTTAACAACACAATGTCTAGGCAGCATGACATGTACCAAGTTCTGCTATAACAATAAAAATTGCACGTTACGCTTCAAAGCAGGTGGCAAGCAGAAAGCGGCATGTGGCATGATGCCATGATGGCATGATGGTATGATGGTATGATGGTCTGATGGCATGGTTGCAAGGTAGCACCCCCAGTATGTATAAAGGGAACTTCACACAGCTGGACATGGCATATCAAAAAATATGTATCCTTTGCAACGGCAACGGCAGCAAAAGCAAATGCAGCTAATGTTTATGTATAGAGCGGATGTCGAGCTGCAGCTGAAAACGAAACTTTTCGTTGTTATTTCAAGTTAATGAAAATGTAAGACACAGCACACACAGTATGAACAATAACACAAGGGGATAGAGAGAAAAAGAGAGAGAGAGAGAATGAGAGAGTAAGCAGTTGCGATTATGGCGTAGACAAAGTGGTCAAGTGTTAGTTTGTAGCCCCTATAACAGTTATGGCCATCAAACTAAAGACAATCCAATTAATTAACAGATTTATCGCTCTTGCATATAAAGTTTGCAAGAAAATTGTGAGATTTCGAAGAATAAATAAATATAATTAATATTAAGGAATTCATCTATTAAATGTAATTGCTATAACTTGTATATTCTTAGAGTGCAAATAGAGTTCTATTTGTATTAATTAATGGAATATAATACTCCAAAATCTACCAAGTAATACAAGCATTGATAAAAGCGTTCAAATAGTTGGAAGTGTTAAAGGGTTTACTTATATTTCTATAAATAATAATTTTATATTAATATAACCAGTAAATAAGACAAAAATTAATAGTAGCATACTAAACAATACAAAAAAATCTACATACTTAATTTACTGGCTTTAACGTTTATATGCTTCGAGTTTAAACAACAAACAAGAAGCGATCGTTGAACGATTTGGAACTCTTTAAACTGATAGAAAGAGAAACAATTGATAGAGATTAATATGTGATTTGGATAGTTATTATGTGAGCAAATTATATAGCTAGAGCTTTATAGGCTCTGGGATAAAAAAAAGGCTACAGTCGTCCGCAGACGACAATATAATACCCTGTACAGTTCTGTATAATAAACGTATTCTATACATTACCTTTAGACTTGCAACATAATTGTCGTAAAGTATGACATTTGAAGTGACACAAGACTCAGCTTTTCGGCGAGAATGTGTTCACTTGCAAAAGCTAGCAGCTATGAGCGTGCAATGAATTCTAATTGTTGGCAAAGCAATGCGATTCATTGTAAAATGTTCTAGTCTTTTCTTTCTACATTCTTTTCTGAATGTCTTCGTTATTCCTAGACCGATTTTAATGAAACTTTCACATGTATTTCAGAACAGATCCCAAATAACTAAGCTTTAGCTCTTAATGTCTCAAAGATTAAAGTGTAATATTTGAAAGAGACATACTTGACGTATTGTGCTACAGTTTTGATAATATTATATAATATAATATAATATTTTAAATATTTATTTGTAATTATATAAAGTTTTATTATCTTTTTGCATAACAAATTTACAGTAATTCAAAGAATTACAAATACACTTGTATAAAATGAAAATGAAATGCAAAACTTTGATACAGTTTCAGACTCTATAAGAACAAAGCAAATGGCAAAATTTTAAACAAAGCAAAATAAATAATTAAATTACATTAACGAATGGAGTTTAAGCCAAGCTTAATATGCCAAACTTAACTAAAACCATTTACATATATGTAACGAAGAGTAGCAGTATAACTAAGTGGCAACGCCTAACCTCAACAAGTAGCAGCGTAACTGGATGGCAACGCGAGATATAGAAGAAGAAGAGTCGAACGAGGAGATCGTCAGAGTTGAGAAATAGCAGTAGAGTTGTAAATGTCGCAGTGGAGTAAAGAAGTCGCAGAAGAGTTTTAGAAGTCGCAGCAGAGTGTACAAGTTGAATGCACAAGCTGAAGTCGTAAAAGCTGAAGAAAGAAGTCGCAAGCTGGAGTAGAAAACCTCGTCGAAAAGTTGTAAAGCTGAGTCAAGTTGTTAGCGAAAGTTGTCTACGAAGGATTGAAAGCTGTTGACGAAAATTGGATGCTGCTCATCTTCATTATATATTTCACATTAATATTCAATTACACTGTTACATTTAATAAACATTCTACATTTGGGGGCTCAACCGTTTGGATCGCATATTGGAGCGTGAGGAAGACTCAACCGTTTGGATCGCATATTGGAGCGTGAGGAAGACTCAACCATTTGGATCGCATATTGGAGTCTGAGGAAGATTCAATGGCCAAATCCATAAAACAGTGCGAATTGTAAGATTGTGAAATTACATTAATAATTGCGTCATTTGTCGAAAAGAAGCACGAAAGAATGTACAAAGAGGAACAAAAGAGAAAAGCACGGAGCGCAGTAACACGCAGCGTATGTGAACTACCCGCCAGAGGTACAGAAAATAACGAAGAAGGAATAGACAGAATACAATTAAGAAGTGAATTACGCAGTAGCACTAAAGTTGAAAGTCAAAGTTATATAGAAAAGATGCAAGAAGAAAATAATAGAAGTTTGCAACAAATAATTCAGTTGCTTACTTTAAAAATTCATGCCGATGAAATCTCGCAGAAAGAGCCGAAAATTTCAGCAGAAAATTTTCATAAAATTGTTCCGGACTTTGAGGGCGATAATATACCAGTCAAGCAGTGGTTTACTAATTTCGAGCAGAATGCAGACGCTTACGAACTTAGCGAAAAACAGAGATATGTACAAGCTCGCGGAAAAATGGTGAAATTAGCTAAATTGTTCTTGGAATCCGTTGTTGTGAATAACTATGATGATTTAAAAAGCGTCCTAATAGCCGAATTTAAGCGTACGCTAAGAAGTGCCGATGTACACACAAAACTGAATGAGACAAAGATGAAAAAAGATGAGAATTTTCTAGAATATGTGTTGAATTTGAAGAAAATAGCTGCGCAAGGAAATGTAGATGAAGAGTCCGTTATTGGCTATATAGTTGATGGTTTGGATGTTAAAACGGAATACAAATTTGGATTGTATGGATGCAAGACTTATCAAGAGCTGAAAGAAAAATTTGACACATATGAACGCAAATGTGGAAACGAGAAGCAGAATAAAACCTACAGTGGTGGCAAGAAACATATGCCTATTGCGAAAAGTATACGTTGCTTTAATTGTGGTTCAACCGATCACATGAGAAAGGACTGTAAAGCTGAAACAAAGTGTTTTAAATGCGAAGGCGTGGGACATATTTCCAAAAACTGTCCACAAGCTATACAGAATGTCAACGTTGTGAAAGATGACAAGCGCCTTAAAATAGTTGTGTTGAATGGCATTGAAGTAACATGCTTAGTCGATACGGGATCGGATGTGACAATCATTCGTCAGTGCGTCTTCAAGAAGATGTCCAATGTTACGCTGGAGAAGTGCTATTCTATTTTGCGTGGCTTGGGAAACAGCAAGACTCAACCGTTGGGTATGTTTGTTGGCATCGTAGACATAGACGGTTTGAAAACGGAGCAGAAATTTGTGGTTGTTCCCGACAACAATATTGAGACTGACGGCCTGCTGGGATTCGACTTTGCATCGAAGTTTTGTGTAACGCTGAATAAAGGAGAATTCACTTTTTCAAAGGTTTTAGCGCGGCCAGACAGCGCTGAACCAAATGAGCTAAGTATTTATAATATCGTTGAGGATGGAAATAATATAAATGCTCCCCCGCAGTTTATGTCATTGATCAAGTCGGTCATTTCTGGGTACAAGACATCTGAATCACCTATTGAATGTCCAGTGCAGATGAAGATTACGCCAGACGGGCAAATGAAGCCATTCCGTCATCAACCAAGTCGTTGTACTCCAGTGGAATGCGATGTGGTCAAGCAGCAAGTAGACGATTGGCTACAGGAAGGCATAGTGCGCAAGTCTACATCAAATTTTGCAAGCCGAGTTGTGATCGTCAAGAAAAAAGATGGCACGAGCAGAGTATGTGTGGATTTTCGACAACTCAACACGATGGTGCTCAAAGACTGCTTCCCCGTACCTGTAATGGATGACATCTTAGAGAAACTACAAGCGGCAAAAGTGTTCGTCGTTATGGACTTGGAGAATAGTTTTCTTCACGTGCCCATTGAAGAGTCTAGCCGAAAGTATACAGCTTTTGTAACTAGAGAAGGCTTGTTCGAATTCTGTCGAGCACCTTACGGATTTTGCAATTCACCGGCTGTATTTAATCGTTTTGTGAATTTTATTTTCCAAAACTTGATTACCCAAGATGTTATGCAGTTGTACATAGATGACATTATCATTTATGCACAAACGAATGAGGAAGGCATTAGCAAGATGAAAGCAGTTCTGGCAGAAGCAGCAAAGTACAACTTGCGAATTAAATGGAAAAAATGCCATTTTCTTCAGAGCAAGATAAGTTTTCTGGGACATACAGTCGAAAACGGGAAAATATGGCCAGGACAAGAGAAAACACAAGCAGTACGAAAGTTTGGTAGTCCAAAGAATATAAAAGGAGTCCAATCCTTTTTGGGACTCACAGGATTCTTCCGAAAGTTTATCAAGAGTTACGCACAAATCGCTCGTCCGTTAACAGATCTCTTGAAGAAAGATGCAGTTTTCAAGATTGAGACAACTGAGCTGAACGCCTTGAACATGTTGAAGAATGCCCTGACAGATGAACCTGTGTTACGCTTATACTGCAGAGACGCGCCAACGGAACTTCATACAGATGCGTCGAAGAATGGATTCGGTGCAGTGTTGCTGCAAAATTTCAACGGGAGACAGTATCCGGTATTTTATTGGAGCAAGAAGTCGTCGCCAAGTGATGAAAGACGCCATAGCTATGTGCTCGAAGTAAAAGCTGCGTATCTTGCAATGGAAAAATTTCGTTATTACCTCCTTGGCATACGTTTTAAGCTGATAACCGACTGTGCCGCTTTTACTCAAACCGTAAAGAAGAAAGATATACCGCGAGAAGTAGCCCAATGGATTCTAGCAATGCAAGATTTCGATTTTCAAGTGGAACACCGATCTGGAGACAAAATGAGACATGTTGACTGTCTTAGTCGATATCCGCAGGATATACTTATCATAAATTCGGAAATCTCAACACGTATTAAAGCCGCTCAGCAGAAAGATGATTACATTAAGGCGATACTAGAAATAATGAAAACTCGTCAGTACGAAGGCTTTAAAGTTAAAGGCGGAATTCTCTACAAACACGTTGAAGGCAATGAACTGTTGGTGGTACCCAGGAGTATGGAGCATGAAATAATCGCTGATGCTCACAATAGTGGTCACTTTGCTTTGCAAAAAACGATGCACGCTTTGCAACAACAATTCTGGATCCCACACATGGAAAGAAAAGTCGCTCAGGTGATAAATACTTGCATCAAATGTATCATAGTCAACAAAAAGCTGGGAAAACAAGAAGGACTTTTGTATTGTATAGACAAAGGAGACAAGCCGCTACACACTCTACACGTCGATCATTTAGGACCAATGGACGCTTCCGCAAAACAATATAAGTTTATTTTTGGAGTAGTTGATGCATTCACGAAGTTTGTTTGGCTGTTTACAACTAAGAGTACAGGCAGTGACGAGGTCTTAAAGAAGCTCGATGAGTGGTCCAACATTTTCGGACATCCATTGCGAATCGTCAGCGACAGAGGAGTCGCATTTACCTCAAATGCTTTTATTGATTACGTCAAGGACAAGGGAATCGAACACATTTGGACAACCACTGGAGTTGCACGTGGCAATGGACAAATAGAACGAGTTATGAGATAGTAAAAGTCAAACGCAACGGACGATATGATGTCAAGAAAGCCGCACAGGTAGAAGGCCCAGCTGTAACCTCAACAAGTACCGACAATATGAAATTATGGAAATACGTTGACCAAAATGAAGAGCTGTTGTCGTCTGGGTCAGACGCAAGTGATCAGGATGACCGAATGTAACGAAGAGTAGCAGTATAACTAAGTGGCAACGCCTAACCTCAACAAGTAGCAGCGTAACTGGATGGCAACGCGAGATATAGAAGAAGAAGAGTCGAACGAGGAGATCGTCAGAGTTGAGAAATAGCAGTAGAGTTGTAAATGTCGCAGTGGAGTAAAGAAGTCGCAGAAGAGTTTTAGAAGTCGCAGCAGAGTGTACAAGTTGAATGCACAAGCTGAAGTCGTAAAAGCTGAAGAAAGAAGTCGCAAGCTGGAGTAGAAAAACGTCGTCGAAAAGTTGTAAAGCTGAGTCAAGTTGTTAGCGAAAGTTGTCTACGAAGGATTGAAAGCTGTTGACGAAAATTGGATGCTGCTCATCTTCATTATATATTTCACATTAATATTCAATTACACTGTTACATTTAATAAACATTCTACATATATATACAATATATAGAAATTAATTGGAATAGAAATCAACATCAACGTACGACAATTGATAAACACGTAAATGGTAAATCGGTGAATGCGCGTTTAAACACACAATTGAATGGACATTTTTAAAGCCTTTCATGCGAATGCAAATGCGAATGCGAATGCGAATCAATAATCAAATGGAAAACGACAAAAATGGTAAATAAAACAAGAATCGCATAACAATAAGTAAATGCTTTAAAATTAAAAAAACAAAAAAAAATATGTAATAAATTGCCCGACTTGCCGTATAAATTGTTAAATAAATAAATCTAAAAGTTATCTAACCGTGTCTAAATTCGATTTACAGCTGCAATGAACGCGACGTCTGCTGGCAAAACAAAGTCCACAAAACTCCAATTGAAACGAAAGCAATGGCAAAAAATACAATCAGAGACCGGGAGTGGCCACAAAATGAAAGCAAGGTATGTTTAACAAGCCAATAATGACTATGCAATACTCTAGCAGACATCAATTAATTTATTTGCACTGATTCACCGATTGATTGCCATCAAAAGAAAGTAGAGTTCGGTTTTTGAAAGCATTCATGTCTCGATTCATTTGTGATAATTAAATTAAGGTAAAAATCTTTTAAGAAATACATAATTATTTAATAGTTTTCCATTTAAATTTTACATTTTCAAGAACTGAAATTAAGTTAAGAAAGTATTTTATTCAAGCTCTTTAACCTCTACAAGCTCTCCGCATCTCTTCAACTGTTAGCACTCACAATGCCTAACAAATTGCATATACAAAAGTATATACCCTTTCTTTGGGTATATAAAATTTATACTTATATAAACGGTCATACATTTCTATTTGAACAAATATATATCTCGTCTATCTGCGGCTTTGTGCATTTTAATTGCTATTGTCTGCCATTCGTATTTGAGTTCTATTTATTTTTTTTTTTTTTTTTTTTGTTCATTCATTTTTTCGTTTGGTATATAATTTTTGTATTTTTTTTATACCCTGTACAGGGATATATTAACTTTGTGAAAAAAATTTTTGTAACAGGCAGAAGGAGTCATCTCCGACCCTATAAAGTATATATATTCTTGATCAGCATCAACAGCCGAGTCGATTGAGCCATGTCCGTCTGTCTGTCCGTCCGTCTGTCCGTCTGTCCGTCTGTATGAACGCGTCGATCTCAGCAACTATAAGAGCTAGAGACACCAAATTTGGCATCAAGGTTCCTGTATACCATACGCAGATCAAGTTTATTTTAAATTTTGGATACCTCCCCCCTTCCCCCGCAAATCGAAAAAAACGAATAATAGCCACATTTTTCAACGTAGACACTTCTAACTTAACAGGTGCGTTAAGAATTATATGTAGAAGGAACGCTGAAAGTTTCATCAAGATCGGTTTGTAAATAAGACAGATAATCAGCAATAAAAGTTATTTTTCCACGGAATCTTAGAGCAGCAGGCAGCACATGTGTGCGAGCGAGACAGCGAACGACTGTGACACATGCGTCTGCTTACCATGTGTGCATATTTGTGCGAGCGAGATAGGGAACTATTGCGACACAGGCATAAGTAAATTAAGTGTCGTAACACTCAGCTTTTGATTGAATATGTATAAATATGTGAAAGTTAGCTGCTATAAGCAAGCAAAGAATTCATATGCAAAATGAGAGTTTCAAAGGGGTTTTCTTTAAACACCTGTTATGTTCTTACTTTTATTTTAATCAAAGTATCTATTATCAAAATACTCTTAATATAGAAGCCTGTACAGGGTATTATACTGTCGAATGCGGTCGACTGTAGCCTTTTCGACTGGTTTTATTTAATTTTATTATTTTTAATCGTTCAGCAAATAAACACCAAAGATTTATTTTTACGTATTTTTTAAATTAAATATTTAAACAAAACTGCGCACATATAGAAAATATTCGCATTGTTCACGTCGCATAATCAAAATTGATGGATGCGACACTTGTTATAGGAATTAAACAATGTTTTAACTGGGAGAATATTCAATCATAATCATTAAAGTGAATTTTATGTTTGGTTCATATATATATATGTGAAGGCGAAACTAAGCTTAAGCATAATTTGTATATCATAAGAATAATATAATAATATTCTTTTTGAGCATTTTTTACTATGTATAGCTTGAAATGAGAATTAGAGAATATACTTCAATCCTCATAAATGTTCTTAAAATATATATGTATACATATATATATCTTAGAATGGAAACAGTAAAACCAGATTGCGTTTAAGCCCATTAGTATTTTAAATCACATTCTTCAGTCAAGTAATAACTTGGCAAGACTTTCTCGCATACTATTAATATAAAGTTGAATTGTAACAGTTTAAAATATTACAAGAATATTTTGTTGCATCCAGTCAAAAATGTATTATATAAAGAAATTGCAGAAAAAAATTTTTAATGTCAAATAAAAGTGTAAAAAGGTCAAGACAAGAACAATAGTTTAATATAATAATAAATGTGTAACCTATATAGTATATTGTACATGTTCTACACACTAATTATAAGCGAATATATTAAATTTTTATTATACTATTTAAACTAATCTCTAACTAATCTAATATGTAGCATTTTAATTATTATTAAAGTGTAATATGATTTAGGATAATGAAGATGCATTCTTTATCTAATACTTGTAATGTTTCGTATACTACAATATTATTAAAATATTCTATACTATTATATTATTTAAACAAATTACATTTTTCTCCATCTTTGTATATTACATACTACATATATATAAAGATAGAAGATAGATAGTTATATTGCATTTCCATATTTAATTTTATACATAAAATTAGTTTATAGATATATATATCCATCTATATTTTTCGTAATTATTATTACTTTATAAGAAAATCTATTTTATTATTTAAATATAATTTACAATTAAACATATATACCTCCACTATACAGAGTCATGTTCGCAGGACACGATGTGCATGTGAGCAGCGCTGCCTGCGAACTGAAATGGATACGAACTCGTAATTGTGCAGACATCGAACTCAACTCGACACGTAACTCAACACATGCGACTGCATGTGGTGAGTTGGCAGCAGTCTGCGTATGGCCGAAAGCCAGCAAGGCAGGATGTAGCTAAGAAGAAGAAGGCATAGGATGGCAAAAGGGAACGAAAGGGGTAGGGAAAGGAAGGATAGTTGCCTCTGGCAAAAGTTACTGCCGATGCTGTGGGCTGCTGTCTGAACGGTTTTTGTCGCGTTGCTTCTGCCTGTTTGCCGGTGATTGTTTGTCTATTTATATGCTCATTATGTTTTCGCGCTTGTTTTACCAGGCGAAGCAACGCCACCAGCCACGCAGCAGCAGCAACAACAACAACAACAACAACAATCGTACCAGCAACAACAACACCAACAACAACGTCAATGTTACCACTCTGAATAATGTGCGGCCATACATTGTGGCAAGTAGAGCTGGACGGGCATAAGATAGCAAACTGTGCTCTCTTGGCAGCTTTTGCCAAAAAATAACAAAAAAAACAACAACCTTAACAACGACAACAACAACATTGACAACATCAAGAACAACAACTACAACAACAACATCATCATCAACAACAAAGCTCTGCAATTTGCCAACAATCCTTTTTGGCCATGGGTCAACAAATTTTTTTCGTCTCAATGTCGCTTACAATCAAACCGCTTGTCAATCACAATTCTTCCTCTTTCTCTTCTCTGGTTTTTTTTTTTTTTTTGGTTTTATTTGGGCTTCAGCCCTGGACACTCATCAATTAGGCAAGGACTAATTACACAGTTAGTTGCAAAGCGGCGCACATTTGAGATACAAACAAGGTAGCAAAACTAACCAATTTTTTGTGTCTTTTCTTGGGAATTTAAAATGTCAAAGCACAACAATTTTTAGAAAATTCCAAGAACTTTAAATGTGGCGATGATTTATTCGATGATATGATGCGAATTACAGTTGTTTTAATTGCAAGATTCCCTTCCTAAACATTCAATATATTAAAACAATGATTAAAACTTATATTTAAATGATTAGCAATCCAATTATAAAATTTAAAATTATTCCATAAAAATAACTTTAATTTTACATTTAAGTCGAGTTTTTTAATGCTTTCTTTTTAATTTAAATATTATTTTAAAACATTAACTAAATGTAAATTTTTTGCTATTTTTACAAATTTTTATTAATTTTTTAGAAATTTATCTGCGTTGTCTGTACAATTCCCAATAAATATATTATGTATTAATTAAAAAAAAAAAAATAGAATATCTAGTACGTAGAAAAATGTTAAGAAACTTTGCAATGGAAAGAGGATAAGTGATAATGGATCTTATATTCATAACATATAAATATAGTAATATTCAGTAAAATAATATTGTTTATTTTTTCCATTCAATTTGCATTTCATTAAGAAAATTCAATAAAAATAATAAATTATATAATGTTATATTTTTATATTATTATACAGTATTACTTGTCAGACTAGACGATCGCTAATCGGGAAATCCCATTATCCTCAAAAACCCTTTCTCATTTTCCTCCCCACCAAAAAGCTAATTTACGTATTAAAACATTTATTTTTATTATTACAAAAATTGACACTTGTTGATTTGAAGATTTCCAATAAATGTACAATTTTTAAATTAAAATAAATGTGAAGAATTGCAGAAAATCTTAAAAAAGCGTTTTAGTGATAAAAAGAGAATTAGTTTTTTTTAGTTGATATACTTTTTCGCAATTGAAAACTTTTATTTCCATTTATATCTTATACCTCTGAAATTTCCTACAAATGCGAATTTTTGAAACTTAAAAAAAACTGAGAAATATGCAAATAAACTATGAATTAGAAGGCGGGCATTTGTTGGATATTCAGACGTTTGCTTTCAGTTCGTTACTTCAAGCTGATCAAATCTATTGTGTGGAATGTCTCTTTCAATTAAACTGATTGAAGATTTCTTCAATGAAATAACTTTTTTTCTTAAACTACATTTATTCTATGATTTCCATGTGCCCCTCAATTTCTTAGTTATTTGAAAATCGTATTTCTTTCATTTCTGAACGTCATAGTAAATTTCAAACACATAAAGTTATTGCTCTTAAATTGCGATTGCCAAACTAAAAGAACACCCCTCCCTCCACCTAGGAAAATGCCCGTTATCATTTCGATCATATGAAAATTTGAGTTTGTTGCTTTTCCCGCCGCCTGTTGCCATTTCCTGTGCATTTCCTGCCTCAGCATCCAAAGGAGATTTAACGTTGCGAAATGTTTGCGGTTTTACTTCATAAACAATTTGTGAATATTTCATAAATATTTTTTATAATTTTTATTCGGCTTCATCTTTCATCATTTTGCTGTTGTTTGTTGTTGTTATTGTTGTCGAGCTTTTGTTTGCATTTCGGTTTTTCCCCGCTTTATTTGCTGGAATTACAGTTTCTGATGGGACGCATGACGCCACAAGAGTTGCCCCGACACGCAGACGGCAACAACGGGGAGTGGGCGGGTCTAGAAGCGCCGAGCAGCAAGGGAGGGCGTGGAGGTGAGGATTGTGAGGTTGGACATGAACGTTGGGTTTGCAAAGGATCAACTTTTACTGAGAATATGGCGGAAAGTCAACGTGTCCGCATATGAGTGTGTGTGTGTGTGTGTGTGTGTGTGTGCATACGTGTGTGTGAATGACGTAGGCAAGGCAATAGTATTTTTGTTGTTGTTTTTCTTGTTTTTGTTTCTGCAGTTCCATTGCTTCATGCTTTTAAACATGGCCAGCGGCAGTGTGTGCCTGTGTGTATGTGTGTGTGTGTGTGTCTGTTTTTGCCATATGCGTTTGTTTATTTACACACACACTCACACACACACACATACATACATTTTATAGAGTTGACACTAGCTGCGCGAAAGTTGCAGCCAAAGCTCCCTAGGGTCGTGTTTATCTTACACTGAATATTCCCTTAAACTTTGCTTTTACCATACACTGCGAAAAATTCCCTAACAGTTAAATATCAAATTCAATCAAATTAGTTTACAAACAAATTAAAAAACAATCTAAATACTCTGTATAAATGTATGCAAATAATAAGTAATACAAATATCTTAATCACTTTTTATTTGCATTTGAAATTATTATAAATTTTAAGCCAAAATTTGAGAATTAATTGTTTACAGATTATACTTTGAAATATTCAAAGCCAAAATATATATGCATCATTTTTAGGTAAGTTTCACTTCAGATATGTCTCCCCTATTCTGCGTTTTTACACATTTTTTTTTTTTTCATTATTTAAAATGGTTATTATTTGTTTAGTAAAGAGAATAAACAATTTCTGTAGGAAATATATATCATAAAAATATATTATATAAATAATTTGTAATATAGAATATAAATAAATTATATAAGCCTTGCAATGGCAAGAGTATATTTATTTTCCAAATTCAAAACTATTATATTTCCCATTATTTTGAATTGAACATTAACTTTACTTAATACCCCAAAAATATTTCTCAACTGTTACACAAATGTGTGTATTATGTGTAAATAATATTAATTTTACGCACATTTTTTTTCACTGTGTATGTTTGTTCATTCATACGTGTATACACTTTACAAAAAAAGCACATTGACACAATAAAAAACCACACAATAACTGAAGAAAATGTATAAAAATGTTTCAAATACTCTATTAAATTTAAAAGTAATTTAAAAAGAATTACACTTACCCAAGGTAACGAAATTGTTAGGGCATACAATGATCGGCTTGTTTGGCACATTTGTGTTCATTGGAATTTCCTTTTTTCATTTTGTTTTTCTGCTGTCATTGTTTTGCTCTGTTGCAGTTTTTCCGCACAGTTTGGCTCCAAACCATTTTATTTCCCCTGCACGCGCGCACAGTTTTCATTTTCATGCAATTTGTCTCGGGACTTTTGTTGTTGGGCCCAGGGACAACCCTCCGCTTTCTGCAACCCACATTCCCCCACCCCTACCCGCTCCAAGCTCATGACTCCGATGATAATAATAACAACGTGACAGCGCCATCGCGAAATCATAGCCCTTATTTGGTCCCAACAGTATTAATAACTCGTTTATCATATCTGCATATATATATTTATTTATGTGTGTGTGTTGTATGTGCATGCACTTTCACTGCATAAACATGACAGTGCATTTTCATTGTGCAAATCCTAAAAGTGAGTCAATTTTCTCACAGTGCATTGCGATCGTTATGTCGAATCATCAAATGAATGTTAATAGTTAGAGGGGAAGAGAGTAAGAGAGTAAGAGCGCGTTTCGTTAAGTCTTCCCCTTTTTCTCATTCCACTTGTTTACTTAAACGCACACACACATGCATGTATGCATGCTTGCATTCACAGACATGCACACCTGTTCACTTGACTTGCTGTGTCCTCCACTTTGTTATTATTATTTTCTCGTTTCGAGTCAATTTTATTGCTTTTGTTGCATCATTCGCAGCTACCTACTGTTGTGACCAGCGGCATTATATGTGTATATATCTATATAAATACACATCCTTTTCACAATTACCGCCAATTTTCATAGTTAACGCACAGATGGCATATCGATACTAATTGGCAAACGCTGCTTATCGATTTTTGTTATATTAGCGAATATCAATAAAGCAGAGTATGCTAATTGTAGCAAGGGCTGCACAGACATCGCGTGTAGGCATAAAGGATGCGCAAATGACTCATATGATTTATGATGTATGTGTCGATGTTAATTAAATATAATTTATAGATATAATACTACAACAAAATAAAACAATTTGCTAAATATTTGTTTGTTTTCATTGTAAATCTGCATAGGGAAAGGGTATTTAGAGTGCATACATTGTCAACTTCAAGCGATATTTATATTATGTTGGACCACAACTAATATGATATGGCGCTTGCCATCCCTGGTTGCAATGGTTGCCAATGACATTTCGGAAAAGAACAAAAGGCTGGTAACGCGATCAACAACAATGAATTGTCCAAGGTAACAACGCAAACAATGTGTAAATTTCAATTGTTGCTCCGGTTCCCAAGTAACAAACAATAAAAAACAACAATTACACATGAGAGCTGTGTGCGCAGACGTAAAGTGAATACAAGTGTTGGCCGAGCCAAGCCAACTCAGCTGTTCATTTGTTCATCTACCTGTTGCCCACACTCACACACACATACACACATACCCACATGCATAGACAGACGGACAGAGACACCGAGACAGAGGCAAAAGAGAAAACGTAAAGCAAAAGAGGCAAAAGCCAAAGCGAAGCGAACCAAAACAAGATTGTTGTTGTTGCCCAGCGACAAAGAATGCCGCATATACTCTGTACATATGTATGCGTGCGTGTGTGTGTGTGTCTGCAAGTGTGGAAATGGACTAGAGTGTGTGTGAGTGTGTGTGTGTTTGTGTGAGATGGCCCGCAACGGGTTTGTTGGCCCATACATCGTCTCTTTGGCTCTTGTCATTTTCACAACGTCAGAAGCCAAGAAGCTGCGCAGTCGCAATTTCAATTTGTCTCGCATTAAACTAAATAAACAAGTGCGTCCAATTAAAAAGCTGCTTAAAAAGTGACAGTAAACAAGAGTAACAAACAGCACTAGCACAACAACAGTTAGAACCCAATTCAGGGTCAACAAATGACGCCCGCTGAGGAAGTGCGTCAAAAATGTGGCACCGTCTACACCTGGAATTGTGCTGGCGAACTCTATGGCATCGAATGTGAACTGTGCGAGGAGCGTCCCCTCTGCGCCTTGAATGAGTTTGCCGAGCATATGGAATTGTGGCATTCCGATTGGCAACAGGCACCCGAGGATGAGCTAATGCAAGAGGTGCTGGCCGAACAGTCCAGCGGCGGGGAGGTCAATGAACTCAAACAGCAACTGGTCCAAGAGCTGAATGCCCTTGACACGCAGTCAACGTCACAGCAACAGCAACATCAACATCAGCTGCTGCTCGTCGACACTCTTGGCTTAAACGAGCAACGGTCTAAGCTTGGCAACGATGTAAGTGTTAACATTCATATCTTTGAAATAGGTCGGGAGGAAAATAAGAAAATATCAACTAATTGAAGCAAAGATTCAGAAAAGTTTGATATAATTAACTTAAAAATAAAAATATAATTGATAAATATAAAGAAAAATTAAAGAAAACAAAAGAAGAAAGTTTGATATCATTTGAGAATAATACAAATATATTAAAAATTAATATATAATTATGTGACTTAATATATATTATTAGTGATAGACATACAAAAAATTATAAATATAAAATAATAAAATAAATAATACAACTAAAAATATATTTTACATAAAAAAAAAAAATAATAATTAACAAACATATAATAAAAACAGAGTCTAAAAAGAAATAATATCATTTGAGAGAAATATAAAAATAAAATAAAATTAAATCTATATAAAAGGCGAAAGTTCAAGAGCCAAATTAAAATAATAGTATTACAAATTTATATAATAAATAATGGCATTAAAAAATAATAATTATTAATTTATGCAAGAAAAAATAAAAATTGACATTAATAAAAATAATATTAAAAAAAAAACGAGTTAATCACAACAAAAAAACAAAAAATTTAATAAATAAAATTATTTCAAAACTACAAAAATAATAAAACTAATTAATAATATATAAAATTAATTTAAATATTTACAAAATGTACATGCATAAATTTGTTTAATTTATTTCATTATCTATTTCAAAATGAAAAAAATAATAAAACTAATGAATTATGCATAATAATTATTTAAATTTACATTATTTCGAATTATTCAGTGTTGCAAATTTATTTCTTGAAAATACAAATCTTAATTTCCTTTTAATGAAAAAATCGATTAAAAATTATAAAAGATCAATTTTAAATTTTTTAATACATACATTTTAAATATATATGTTAATATTTATTTTAATTATTTTCGGTAAGTTTAGTTTAGATCTATTCCAAAATTAAAATAATATAATTATTAATTATTTAACATATTATTATTTATTAATAATATAGTCTTCATTTAAATATTTTCCTCAAATAATTAAAAATAATAATAAAAAAAAAAGTTTTAAAAATAATAAATTAAAATAAATAAATAATGTTGTTTTAAATATTTTTAAATAATTTATTGATTTAATGCAAATTTTAATATATATAATTAATTTAAATATTTACAGCATTTATTTCCTTAACTATTTCAAAGTGCAAATAATATTAATATTGATTTATGTTATTTTATTTTTATATTAATATTTAATTATTTATTTTTAATACTATTTTGTATTTTATTTATTTTAATATTTATTGATTTTCTATTGAAATTAAAATTAATTAAAATGTATATAATATTAATTTAAATAGTTCTAGAATATTTAATTGTTTACATCCATAAATGTCTTGTTTTCCCTTAAGTTACTTCTGACCCCATCCCAAGGTATTCTCTACTAAACTTTCTCTCCTCTTTTGCCCCACAGAGTTCGCTGGCCACGGTGGACAACCAGAAGCTGACAACGGAGCATGTGCAACATCTGATTGAGCTTTATCGGGGGGAGACACGTCTATGGAATCAGACACATCCCGAGTTCCGGAACATGGAGTTGGGCCGCGAATCGTGGCGACAAATTACGGACGCTTGGAGTGCACATTGTGGGCGAAGTTTCAGTGTGACCGATGTGAGAATAAGAATCTCAACGCTTTGTCAGCGATTTCTGAAGCAACGTGAACGTCTGGATGCGGAGGGTGAATTGGAAGATAGCGCCAAGTTTGTGCACTACGATCAGTTGAAGTTCCTCTGTGAGCAGCAATCGCTGTTGAAGCGTCAGGAGCACTTTACCCGTGAGAATCGCAAACTCTTGGAGATCTACGAGCATTATCCGATCCTCTGGCACAATGCCCACAAGCGGCTGCGTTGCGTGGAGACGATGAGGAAGCGTCATGAGGCACATCGTGGCCTCCAGTTGGCATTGAGAATGTGTGACATTAAGCTATCTGGTCTCGTCATGCAGCGTCGTCTGCAATCGCTACGTAAACGTTATCGCCTGGAGAAGATCCGGTATTTGCATAGCGTTGTCGAGGGCAAACAGTCGGAGTTTGTTTCCACCTTTGAGCATTATGCGGAAATGGAGTTCCTTCACAAGCATATCGATCCCTATGTGTGTGCCGTGTGTGGCAAGATCTTTGAGAATCTGGTGGGACACCAGGCGCATGTCCAGGGCAGCTGCGAGGCACAGTCTGTGGCCAAGGAGCACATGCAGCCGCCGGAGGCAGAGGCAGAGACAGAGGCCACTGTGGGTGAGCTAATGGTGCAACTGGAGCAGCAGGAGATGGAGCCTGATGCAGAGCAGCAGCAGGTAATGGAGGAAGAGCAGCCGCAAGTTTTGGAGGAGCAACAGCAGGAGATCGAGGGGAAACAGCGGGAAATGGAGAAGAAGATCGAAGAGGAGGAGCAGCTGGAAATTGAGCAGAAGCTGAATGTGGAGCAGCAGCCGACGGAAGAATTGATAAAAAATCAGCAGTTGAAGGAGGATCAGCTGCAGCTGGAGGATTATCAGCAGCTGGAGTACCAACAGCTGGAGGATTCGCAGCTGGAGTATCAGCAGTTGGAGAACCAGCATCTGGAAGATCAGCAACTGGAGGATCAGCAGCTGGAGGAGGATGCGCAGCTGGAGAAGCATCAGCAGCTGGAGTATCGGCAGCTGGAGGATCAGCAGCTGGAGGAGGATCAGCAGCTGGAGGAGAATCCGCAGCCGGAGAAGGATCAGCAGCTGGAGTATCGACAACTTGAAGATCAACAATTGAAGATCCGTCACCTGGAGGATCATCAGCTGGACGAGCTGGTGGAGGAGGATCACATCGACGACGAAGGCCTTGATGGAAATTGCCTCGAAGAGGATCACATTGAGGAGCCTCACGTGGAGGAGCATCCCAATCAGCTGGAGCTGACCGAGGAGGAGATAATAACCCCACTGCACAGTCTCGCCGAAGCCTGTGCCGTTGCCGCACTGGATGAGCAGCTGCCCAGAGAAACGACCAACTGTCAACTCGCCGAGGAATCCTCCGAGGATTGTCTGCCCACCACTGGCGCCAAGCTACGCGTCCGCCTCAGCCTGCAGCAAACGAATAAACTCATTGAACTCTATCAAGCATATCCCAATCTGTGGGATCCCAATCATCTGGATTATCATGTGCGCAAGCAACGTCGTCAGGCCTGGCACAACATTGCCAGCCAGTTGAATGATTACTCCGGTGGCAGGCAACGTTACAGCTGGCAAATGTTGCATAGGAAGCTGACAGATTACACCAAATATTATCGAAGGGAAAGGCAAAGGGAGGCGCTGGCCGAGGAGGGTGAGGGCGAAGGGACACGGTGGGGCTTCTATGAGGCATTCAGTTTTCTGGACGATGTGCTGCCCATCAGTTGTGTGCTCCAAAAGTCGTTGCAACAACGTGACAGCAATCTAAAGATCATACAAGTCTATCAAAGCTACGAGCAATTGTGGTGCACAAATCATCCGGATTACACCAAGAGAAAGCAACGGCAAAGGCAACTCGAATCGTTGTGCACACGCCTGCAGGAGGAATGCAATCTGCAGATCACCGTGGAGCGTCTCAAGAATCGTTTAATCGAATTTCGTTGTCAGTATCGGCAGTGCAAGGAGGCGCGTCAGGCGGCCCTAAAGCGCGGAGAGAGCTGGCAATCCAACTATGAGTACTATCAGCAATTGCAGTTCCTGGAGCTGCATGTCTCCCCCTTCGGTTGCAACTATTGTCCCACAAGTTTCAAGCGGCGCACAGACTTTCTGCGCCATCAGCGCAACGTGCATCTGGAGGAGTTGCAACAATTGGACGAGGTGCAGGGACATTTGCGTATGCGACGTGGACGTGGACGTGGTGTCGCCACGCCGGCATCGGCCAATCCACTCGAGCACATATGTCACATATGCGCCATGAAATTCTCATTACGCACCAGCTTATTGGCTCACCTACGACGACATCTTGGCCAGCGGACGCATGCCTGCAATGAGTGTCCGAAAAAATTCTTCAACTCAACAGCGTTGCGTGTCCATCAGCGCAGTCACACCAAGGAATTGCCCTACGTGTGTGAGCATTGTGCACGGGGATTTGTGAATGCCAGCAAGCTCAATCAACATGTGAAAAGGCATGCCGAGAAACGGGATTATCCATGCAGTCGCTGTGACAAGGCGTTCTACACCGCCCACGAACGGGATCGTCACACGCGTGCACATCTCAACATTCGGGACAAGGTGTGTCCATACTGTGACCGTGCGTTTGTTGTCGGCAGCGCCTACTATGCCCATCTCAATCTGCATCGGGGCGAGAAGCGTTACAGCTGCCCGAATTGTGGTCAACGGTTCGCCCAATATGCGGGTCTCTACAAGCATCGCAAACGTTGCACAGCCAACGCATTGGAAGCGAAGTGAAGCTGCAACTAGACGCATACCAGAATCATCTCTAGAGAATTATCCATTAATATATCCACGTTCCATTCATTTAGATTTATACATATTGTGCAATTTTAGTTGTTGTTACCCTAAGTAGTTTATTCACCATTTCTTCTTTCGTCTAAGTTTATCACTTTCTTCTTTGCTCCACATTTTCTTGCAAACTCTCCAGCCTATTTGTTCACATCAACTCACTTTTATATATATATATATTTATAAACTATATCGTCTATAACTTACTTTGTGTTTCACATTCGTAAACGTTTCATCAACGTAAAGAGAAATAATAAACTTTAACGATTTAAAAATGAATAGCGTGCTCTGTTTCTATTCTTAGCGTAGGCTCTCTTACTCTCTCCATCAGAATGTCTATTCCTCTTTTGTGTCACATTCGTAAGCGTTTCCCTGACTGCCGCTGTAAGTTAATTCAACTACAGTATTTTTAAGTATTTCTCTTTTTGCCAGAGTAAAACCATTTCATCCCTCTTTCCAAACTTCTTGTTGCCAATTCTTCTTTGTGATGCATTCGCAAACGTTTTACAGGCTGCACGTTATCAGAGTCAGTGTCTCTCTGGCTTTCTCTTGAATTAGTAGCACTGAACTTATTTTTAGCTCAGTCTCGCCCCTTTTCCGCTTCTTCTTTGCGTATTCGTAAACGTTTTACTGGCTGCATATCTACATACAGTCATGTTTTCTCTTTACCCCGTGCCTGGTTGCAAAAACTCGCATAAATTTGTTACCTTCTCTATCGTTCTCCCAGTGAATTAATTTGTAGTTTTTGCCTTACGTGACTTTCGTAAACGGTTTTCTGACTGCTTATATGACTATCTCTTTCTGATTTATGTAAAAGTTGCATATTGCCTACATTTTCTGTAAATTACAATCGTATTCTTGTGAATTCAATGTTTCATTCGCATTCATAAACGTTTCCCTGGCAGCTTACGCACACTCTATCTTCCTTCTGCTACTCACTTTTGGCATAGCCTCTTTACTTGAGCTTAATTAAATTTAAAATCTTCTGTTGTTCATATTTGATTTTGCTCTCGCTATTCGTAAACGTTGTACATGCCTTTCCACCTACTTACACATACTCCACAGCTTCTCACACAGTACTTAGCATTATTACATAATATAATCTTTCCTTGTGATGAGACTATCGATAAACGATAAAGCTACAACTTTAACTATAGTTATTTTCAATATTCTTTAATATATATACATATATAAGTATATATATACACATATTTGTTTGTTTCTATATGTAAACGATATCGACTATTGTTGGCTAATTTACTTACAATTGTAAAAAGAGATGTTTAAAAAAAGGTTGTATAATTGTTGGGGAGACACAGCAAACAGAGAAAAAAAATGAAGAAAAACTACTATAAAATCGAATGGATGGCGCCAGTTTAATTGGACTTGGCGAATCGCTTGAGCTGTCGCAAACGATAAATATCATTGGTGGGCGGCGCTGTGGTCTGTAGCTCATCATCGCTATCATCGCCACCAGGCAGTAGGCGTCGTCTACGTGGTGGCATTGCCGTAACGCTATGCTGTACACCCGTGTATGTGCTGGTGTCCACAATCCAATGCACAGACTTGGCCAGATCGAAGATCTTTGGCGTTAAATCATTGTCACCATTCGGTTGTGGAGCAGCTGTATAGAATGGCATAAGCATTAAATGATGAACAGCGAATACATTTAGTTCTTTTACACTTACACTCTGGCAGATTCAAGCGCATAAAGATATCGAAGAGCAGCTCGACACTCACAAATGGGCCACGGAAGCTGTTGGGCGGCGGCAATGCGGCACAAAGTGCTGCCAATGCTGGCGGCTGTGGAAAGACACCGCCGGCCAATGGATGTGCACCTGGATGTGCACAGGAACGCGGCTTGAAGGGAATCATCTGTGTAAAGTCGGGACGTGGCAACGGTTGCGTTGCCTCACCATCACCCTCGGCATCATTGTGATGACTATTTGCACCGCCGCCGGCACCGCTAACTTTATTTAAAATTATGCCCACATTCTGCAAGAGATTAGCATTAGTTTGTGATCCAAACAATAATCGGTTTATATTGTTGTACCTCTGCATAACCAATGGACTTGAGTTCGGTGCTCGTGCAGGGATAGAGATCCAGAAACTTGTAGCGATCCACCAGCTGTGCCGTTTCCTTATCCTCGTACTCTTTCAGCTGCAACAGAAGGAAGAGAAATTGGAGAAGTTAATGGAAGATCAATGGGTCCATAATATAAATAACTCTCTATTAACATTTTTTAAGCAGCCCTCGCATTTCATATACATCATTAGACTCATAAAAGCACTTAAGCTAGCTGTGTACTAATTTTCACCGTTCTACTTTTAATATTTCCAGAGATCAATGGGTCCATAATATAAATAACTCTCTTTCAACAATCTTTAAGCAACCCTCGCAAATGATATACATCATTCGACACTTAAAAACCCTTAAGCTAGCTGTGTACCAAATTTCATTGTTCTACTCCTAATATTTCCAGAGATCAATGGGTTTCTAATATAAAAAACTCTCTTTTAACAATCTTTAAGCAACCCTCGCAAATGATACACATCATTACACTCATAAAAGCACTTAAGCTAGCTGTGTACTAATTTTCACTGTTCTACTTTTAATATTTCCAGAGATCAATGGGTCCATAATATAAATAACTCTCTTTTAACAATCTTTAAGCAACCCTCGCAAATGATATACATCATTCGACACTTAAAAACCCTTAAACTACCTGTGTACCAAATTTCATTGTTCTACTTCTAATATTTCCAGAGATCAATGGGTTTCTAATATAAATAACTCTCTTTTAACAATCTTTAAGCAACCCTCGGAAATGATATACATCATTAGACTCATAAAAGCACTTAAGCTAGCTGTGTACTAATTTTCACCGTTCTACTTCTAATATTTCCAGAGATCAATGGGTCCATAATATAAATAACTTTCTTTTGGAAAACTTCCAGCAACCCTCGTAATTACAATATAGCCCAACACTTATACAAGCCCTCTGGCTACCTTCTTACTAAATTTCAATGCTATAACCAAAATATACTCTTAAGATTCACATTTTCCTTGTGTTTCACTTACATTTTCGAAGACCGCACTTCGGCGTCGCTCCACTTTGACAATGCTGGACAGATCACCAATATTGGATTCGAATTCAAGGAAACGATTCCAGACCTCCACGCTCTTATGCGGAGATAATCCTCCCGAGCTCAACACACGCTCGAATAGCACACGTGTATTGTTGTCCTCGTTGAGATGCGAAAGATAATCAATGTAGCACATGACATACTCGGGACTGCCGCCGAAACGCTTCAAGCCGAGCTCAAAGATACGGAATGCAATTTCCTTGTCCTTGGAGCAGTAGTACTCCATTAAGGCGGCTGCCACAAAGATGTGATAACGGGAACGAACATCCTCGCGTGCCTTCTTGAAAATGCCACGTGCCGATTTGATGCCCTCAGCACGACGAGCGAACTTCATGTATTGCACATAGACCTGCAAGGCGTAGAAATCGCATTGGATAACATTAAATACTCTAGAGGAGGATTAGGATTAGCTTACCAGGGTGGGATCAATGTCAGGCAGCGTAAGCAGCTTGTTATACATGGTATGAACCTTCTCGTATTTGAGACGACCCTCCTCAAAGTCCGCATAGGCAAAGTAGAGTAGAGCATTGCGATTCAATACACCATTGATGGAGCGTTCCAAGATGTTGGCGCATTCATCAGCAAAGATTTTGGCAGCTTGCACATCCTGTTCGAGTACAACAAAAATTCTTTAATTAATGCATTAACAAGGCAATTCAGATGGTTATACTGGGACGGGCGGTCGGGGACGAGTAAAATGCGTGCGGCCAATGCCAAAGGCAACGCAGCAAATGGTTGCCACAATTGGCTGTCATGTGCCACGTTACCCAAGGGGCGACACTTCACAAATCTAGCAACAACAAGAGACAAGAATTTTGAATTTTTTGAATTTCTATTTGCGATATTGCAGCAATTGTTTGTTTCTCTTTGAATACGTCTACGCACGCCTTTCTCGGTGAGAGCACGTGCACTCGTGTCCAGAAATTGTGATGCCTGATGCCACACGGCCGGATGATGGGTCAACACCAGCAAACATTGTTCCGTTGCGAACATGACACGTCGCGTCACAAGCGCTGTATCCTCGGTGCGTAATGGATTTGATTTCTCATAGGTGATAAAACGTTTCCACAGTTCCACTTGTTTGGTCTCCTCTTTGGTCAATGTTGGCGGCACAGCGGGCAAATTTCGATTGAGACCCTTTGTATGATACTCCAGCTCCTTGGCCACCCGACGAGCATTCATATAATCCCTAAATAAATGAGAATTCGTTTAGCATATACGATGTATGGGATTGGAGCACTCAATGCAGCACGCACTTGGAACGTTCCAGACTCATTTTCTCCGATATTATGGGATTTATGTTCTGTTCAAAGGCAATGTAATCCTTCCACAATTGCTCAATGCCAACAATGGGCGTTACGACCGCCTTTTGGTAGACACGACGCACGGCGGTTATCTTTTGATTCTCAGCATAATTGCCCACCGCCTCGACGCCGCGCAAGAAATAAATGTAATCCTGCCAAATGCTAAACGAATGTAAATCCATGCCAATCTTTTCCAGCGCAAAATCATAAGCCTGTGCCATCTTTTCTCTGTCAATGAGCACAAATAAAATTTAACAGCTATTAACTTATGCTTATGCGGACAACTTACTTGTGTGTGCTGAGTCCAGCTTTGGTCTCTTTAACATAGGTTAAGTATAGTTTCCACAGATCAATGTTAAGAATTTTGACCAGACAACGCTGAAAGAGCTTCTCAACGCGCTCGTAGTACCGACTGCGCATTTCCATCTCAATGTAGAGCTTCCAGTAACGCGCTGTTGTGGGAAATACATTCACCAGGGACTCGTAGAGGCTGCGCACCTCATGGATGGGACGTGTTTGCGCCTCGCGCAACATCACCGACCACGACTCGATGTCATACGGACGCAGCTCAACAACCTGTTGGGCACGCACCAACCGTTCCATGCCCCATTCCTATATAGTTAAATTTTGCATTAATTGTTCATATTACTCCTTTAGTTAGTTGTACTTACTATGTCAATTTTAATAAGATCCCGTGCAGATGTCATTGTTAAGTTGTTGTTACCGGCAAGTTTGCGTTGAAATAACTAAAATAATTGCTTCGGCAGTTGCTTCTTAATTGCACTACACAGTGAAGCACAATTCTGGTTGAAATCACAGAATTAATTCAATATTTCATATTTCATTTAGAGAAATATGACAAAATTGTCTACAATAAATAAAATGCGGCTTCTGAAAACAATAGTGTTGTAAAATGCGACTCTGAGAATTAGTTCCAGTTCAGCAACTTCGATATTAAATTGATAGGATAACACAAATATCAAAATAACTCCAAATATATTTTAAAACCAATCATCCTTTTTTTTTGCGAACTCATAAAGTATACATTTATAATAATTATATTAAAAATAATCAATTAATCGAACTCATGAACTAATCGAATGAACTAAGTGTCGAAATCGAACTACAATGCCCAACACTAGATGTGTCAAAACTATCGTTGGCTTATATCGACCGATAACCTGCATATCAATTTGACCAAATCAAGAGAACATAAAAAATAACTTAGCTTCAGTCGCCGTGGCGCAATGTTTTAAAAAATTTTATTAAAAAATTGAATACATCATTAATATAATTTAAATAGTGATTTAACATCACCCATTTACAATTTGCTGTTTCACTTTGTACTTTAATACATGCTGAATTATGCAAACTTTTTAAGGGAGTGCGGCCGTGTTTTGGACAACAGCTTGTTGCTTTTGCTGCGTAGCGGTAACCCAAACGTTATAATATTTACTGTGCTGCCACCTTGCAATATAAATATATCGATTTACATATAAAAAAGTGCAAGTGCATATCGATTTACAGCAATTCATCGAGAAAAAATATCAAATAACAAAACCAAACGAAACAATCAAGCGTGGCAATCAAATGAAACGAAACGCATTTAAATAGCAGACATATTGTAAAAAAAAAATTAATAGAAATAAATAAATAAAATTTCTAATAAATAAAAAAAAAAACGTAAATGGAGTGGCGCAGTTTAAGGCGAACAACGATGTTGATGAGCTATATGCTGTTTGTTAATTGCAAGTGACAGTTTAACTGCCAAAAAGGAGAGAGTGAAAAAATAAAAGAAGACACACATACACATAGGCAGCAAACATTCACGTACGCAGGGCACACAGACAGGACCAGCTGTTGTGTTGAACAACGGCAAAAAGAGGTTGACATTAGCGGTACATTTATTGCTTGGTAAGCAATCAATACGATTTATTTGCGCTTATTTGTTTTGCTTTTGTTTTCGCTTACTTGTGCCATCACCTTATTTCCTTCACTTTTTTTTTTTTTTTTTTTCGTTTTTGCTCTATTCTTTAGTTGCCGCTGCACTGTGTGTTTGAAACTAATTTAAATTAATTATTCAATGACAATCATTGATCATTGGGGCCAAGTGCAATGCAACTGCGCCCGTCTGCCTGCTTCCTATTGATGTTGTTTTGTAGTTTTTGTTTGTCTTTTCTGTTTGTTATTGTTGTTGTTGTTGCTGCTTCCTGCGTAGCGGCAGTGGTTTATTGACCGTACAAGTGAAAAAATAAAAGTAAGTGCGCAATGCAAGCGGCCATGTATAGGTGCTTGTGTGTATGTGTGTGTGATAAGGCATAATAAGTGTGTCACACAGATACACGGCGACAACAAGAATTACACGGCGGCTTTTGTGTCAAAGTGGAGCAAAAACTTTGTGCTGATTGTGATTGTATTTGCCCATGTGTACGTGAGTGAGTGTGTGTGTGTGTGTGCGTGTGAAAGGGAACAACTAACGTATGCATGGGAAATAGCGACACACACACACACACATAGAGAGACAAGTTGCTGTCACTGTCATTTGACGAAACTCTCAGGATGGCGCCCTCTCTCTCTTGCTCTCTGCTTACATTGCCTCGTTCAATTTGCGCTATTCCTCCATGCACACATCGTGTCAATTTTAAACGCTTGTTTTTAATTGTGCATAGTTTTAAAGGCATTTAAGTGGCCTTTGCTGCAGGGACATGTGGTTGCTTGCCTACATTCAAGCGCAGCTACACGGGTATAAACACACAGAGTCACACGCACGCACACTTATACATATGTATACAACTTGCGCTAACCCCACAGTTGTCTTCTTCTATGTAAAGTCTTTGCAAGCAAATAAACACGGCAATTACTTGATATTGTAACTTACGCACACAAACACACATACACATACATATGTATTCCTATTTATATATACATATGCATATATACATAGATAGATTCAAGTTACAAATTTGTGTAAAAGCTTTTATATTTCTAGTGAAATTTTTTTTTATTAACTCACTCTCTCTCTCTTTTTCCCCTGTCAAACCCTTTGCTTTGACCGCAATTTGTTTCAGTTTTTAATGGTTTCTCTTGCAGCAATTACTCATATAATTTGAACAAAGTAGAACGACGCTGATTGGGCCAAAAGGATAGGCAGTCGGGTGGTTAGCAGGGCGAAAGAGTGGTAGGTAGCGGGGTGAGTTGGTTTGTCGGCTGATTGATTATCAAATTGCCACCGAAACTCGCAAACGACAGTTGAACAACAATAATAATAATAATAATAATAATAATAATAACAACAATAACAGCAACAAACAACAATTGACTGACTGCTGTACGTGCCACAAGCGGCGGCAACAAGGCTCACTGTTATTTTGTTGCTCTTCTCCCTGCTTCTATTTCTATTTCTTCTGCTTTTGCTTCTTCTTCTTCTTCTTCTTGTTCATTTTTTGCAATTGTTAAGCTTAGCGTTCAAATCCCTTGACGGAGACAAGCATTGCATGTTCCCATATAATCAAATACATCCAAATTAATCATTCAATCGCATTACTGCTCTACAGTTCCACATAATAGACATGTACATGAGTGTGTGTGCATGTGTGGGTGTGTTTATTGTGTGTGTGTGTATGTGTATGCTCATCAAGTGCTTGCATATCAATCACAATAAAATACTTTTATCAATACACACAACAAACAGTTCAATTGGCTTATGAAATGAAATGAATACGTAACGAGCGCTGTTAAAGTGACAATGTTAAAGCACTTAACAGAGTTACAGTAAATTGGGAGATAATCAATGTCAATGTACAAAAGCACACTTTATTATTCCGTGTATAACAAAGCGGAAGAAGAGTTCATTAAAGACTCTGTCAAAGTGACGATGTTAATGTTCTTAACAGAGCAATGACTGTTAAAATCAATAAATGAATTAATGAATGAATTAGTCAGCTAGTAAGCTTACAGTTACAGCAAAGCAATACTTATTAGACAAATCTGTAGCCAGAGTAATGTTATAGTGACGCTGTTATTTAACATAACTGACTATTAACACACCTTATAAGAGGGTGTTGTTAAAGCAAAGCTGTTAAGCTTAATGTCGTTGAGTCATTCTGTTCCAAAAGTTCCATAGCTAAGTATTTTCGCTTAACATACAAGTAAATACTGTTTAAGTGACACTAATTAACAGAGTAACAGCACAATAAATGAATTACTCCTGCTAAAATAACAATGTTAATATACATAACAGTGTGACATTTCTACAGAGAATACTGTTACATTTAAACACAACATTTTCTCTAATTAACAGAAAAAAAATTCAGCACACTACACTAACTAATTATGTTAAAGTGACGCTATTGACGCGACTGTAACTCATCAAAAAACTTGCCTCGCAATATGCTATATTCCTTAAAATGTCTACAAAGTGAAATCATACGCACACAACAACCTGTGTTACATTACTGCAATCTTAACAGAGCGTCAACTTGGCTGTTAATGTGACGCTGTTAATGCGAATATAAATAATATAAAATAATCGACGCAATTTCATAATGCTGCTCAATGCTAAAACTATGTGTGTTGCGACAGCTGGGTATTACGTCTATAGCATCTTCTAGATTTCTCTATAAAAGTCAACAACAAAATGCAATTAAAGCTGTATTGAAATGAACTAGCGCTCGTTGCTTATCAGCATGTCATTCAATTAAGTCGAGGCCAATTCACTGAACTTAAGCGTTGAGATCATACAAATGGAATCGAATCCAAAACTGAGCTAACTATTGTAGATTTTAGGTTTCGCAATGCTATAGAGCATCTGAAGTACTAGATAGACCTAATAAAACAAATTGTGATTATTTCATTTTTGTTATTATTTGTTGACAATCTTTGTTTTGTATTTGAATAACAATGTTTTATTCTTGGTTTATTGTTGCTGACGCGACAGCAACATGCAAATGGATGTAGAAGGGTGTGTAGAAGGGGGGGGCAACGGATTGGGTTGAGTAAAGTAAAGACAGGTCGCGGTAAGGCTAGGGTTAGAGCATGGAGAATGTACCAGTTACAATAAGTTAACGACATGAAAATGACTAATTTTACTATTGGTAGTGGTAGACTATGGACTCCTAAGCAGGTTGGCAAGAGGGGGGTGTACTAGGCATGTACTAGGAGTTGGAGGCATTGATGGGGTGCTTCAGTTTATAACATTTCGATGTCAGGCAACAAATCGCTGACTGACGTGATAACAAATAACCGCAACAATATTTTTGGATTTCTTGTTCTCAAATCAATGTACAAATGTTTGTACATAATTTGAGGGAATCCAAACCCCCCCAACCCCACTCCCCTCCTTTCCTCCTCCTTCTCTTGTAGAGGGGTGTTCCTTGTATCGTCTAACGACAATGGTAGAGTCCTATCAATGTCAACTCTGTAGTTTGCTTTGTTGTCTGCACTCAAACGGTTTAGCCTCGCAGCTCGCGCGCAAGTTACCAATTCCAAATCCAATTCAAGTTGCTTGCAACCACACACGGTTATACTATATTATTGTGTTATGTCCACGGATTTGTGCATTGTGGGCGTGCCGTTGCGTGTGGGCGTTATGTATGCACCATGCTTGAGCATGCGTAGGATTTACAATAAGAAATACTTTCGTGATGAGCGCTATCATCATGAGGTGGCAAATCATTATCGTGACTTTAAGATGCAACAAACGACATTGCAAATGTATCGTCCAATGTCATTGGGTCGACGTAGGCGTGGGCGTGGGCATGGGCGTAACGGGGGCGCACGTTTGCGTCCATTGGTGCCATCATTAGCGTCATCCTGTGCCCAATTCCGTAGCCAGCTGCCCACACATGTGCATTACTTTCCAAGGTACACACAATGCTAATTTCACGCGCTTGCTGTTTGTATATATAAATGTATAAATGTATATATGTATATGTATATAACTTTGTGACTATTTGTGGTCTGACAGTTGGTGTCATAAATGTAGGCTGGGTAAAAACCCTGCCCCACCCAACTGCCACCAGCCACCAGCCACCTGCCACCTTCCACCTTCCACCACCATCCAACTAGCCCCATACCAACCATCAGGCACTAGCCACCCCACCTACCACAAAAGTCACCCTACGACAATGTGGTTGACGTGAAATTTCCGCTACATCTTCAGCTCGAGTTTCACGGCCTTTGCCCACAGTTGGCTAACGTCATTGCCGAGCTTATCAAACGCTCGGCCCTCTGCTTTCTCCATATAAATGATGTGTTGGCCGTGTGGTTGGCGTTACACTGGGTTTGGTTTTACCCATAATTATACTAACTATATATATTATCTATATATATATATATATATGTATATATATATATCGTATTTCGAGAACTATACTCGTTAGTTTGCATGTCGCATCTTGTCACAGCACAAGTTAGCAGCTTTAACTACAGCTAAATGACTTCTAGACAAAAAGGTCAAAATGTCATTTGCTACATTTCTAGTAGTACTTTAATCACAGTCTGGCAACACTCTTACTTGTTAGTGCAGCCAACTTGCAATTATTTAACAGAACGTTTAGGTAATTAACGTTAAGTTTGTATGCCCAGCGTTGCCATCTGTCTTTAAGCCTGACAAAATTTTCTGACATGCACTGTCAACTTGTTACTAAGGTGCTGCCAACTTATTTGCTTAACGAAATGTTTCTAACATTCGAATGAGAAAAGATTTAATCACTTGAAGATTTTTCACGGCCTTTAAATTGCGTATAACAAAGTTGAATGTGATTTCGAAATTAATTCATTATTAATTATTATAATTATTGAGTATGTCTGTATAGTGTCAATGAGAAAGTATAAAGTTTTTCTAGGGCTCTCAGCGTCGTCTACAGCTTTTTAGCTGTGATTTCTAACTTTTGCGTTCTATTTCAACTTAATATTACCTTTTTATTCTACCTACAAATTTTCGTTAAATTTAATTTATTATAATTAATGATTATTTTACTTATTTATATTATATATTTCCCTTGTAAAATTTTTCTTTTAATTTATTTTTATTAATTAACTCGAAATATCCTCAATATGTCTTAATTTTTGGTTAATTCCATTGGGAGTCGAGTATTTCGAGTGTTAAGAGATATTTCCGTGTCGCACTTAACCTCACTTGTTGACACTAGCCATATATAAACGATAACGATAACGATAAGTAAATAACAGTCAGTTTGGGGCGGAAGTGAAATTGTGCGTTGGCTGCTAAAGTTGTTGAAGTCGCTCTTTGATTATTATTAGCCCGTTTGCTGGTACTTTTTTATTACGCATATTATTTCGGTTTATTTGCGGGTTAGGCTCACCTAATAAACATGTGGTAGGGTATAATAGTTCAGTGCACAGGTATGTAACAGATTGAAGCAAGCAACACTGAGTCCATAAGCAGACGAGTCGTGACTGTCTTGTTCGTTCAACTACAGTTCTTATACCCTTTAAGCGGGTATTATAGTTTTGTCACATAATATGTAACGTAATGCATATATGCTTAAGCATGTTCTGTCTGTTTTTTTTTTAAATATTATTTCCGCTATCTTAGCTTAACAGCTAAACTAATGAAACTTGATACAGCTATGTCTTTATTGTTTTTTTGTTGTTTATGATTTTTTATTTAATTAAATTAATTTCTTTTGCTGCTAAGTATCCCGCTGTCGAGCATACTCGACTGTTGCTGGCTGACTTATTTGCTTTATGATTGTAATTAATGTTTGCCTTCTTTTTTCTTTTCTTTGCTGCTGCTGACGCTAATTACAGATTCGGCGATACGTATACGCCTCGTGGCCGGCAAACGGTTTGCTCAGCGGCGCCACCGGATGACACCTACAACGATACCTTGCGACGGATCAGAAGCGCCCAGAGCTGTGACCAATTGAAGGCGCTTGTGCAGCGCCACCTCGACTGACAGTGGGGCAGCGTAAAGGTTAACAATGATGGACAGAACAATGGCCCAAGCAGCAGCAGTAGTAACAACAACAACAAGTGTAGACAACGTGACCCTAAAAGTGTGCGAAGCAGCAGCAGTGGTAGCGTCAGCGTCGGCAGCGGCAGCAGCAGCAATAATTATGAGCAGCGTGTGCTAGATATTAATACGATAAAGGTGGAAAACCTACAACGGCAGCAGCAGCAGCAGCGACGCATCGACCTGTACACGTATTTGCAACTGGCCAGCGGCTACTACGAACGAGGGTTGCATGCGAACATCAAATATTTGCAATCGATTGGACAGCGTAATGCAATAAAGCAACAGCAGCAGCAACAACAGCAGCAGCAGCGGCAGCGACTGAAGCAGGGACAGCAGCAGCGACGCTATTCATTGGAGGCTTGGCCGCATCAGCAGCAGCAAACAGTTGAACAGCAGCCGAAGGCAGCAAAAACACTAACAACAACGACAACACACAGATTGCCAGGCAGATTAAGCGCTATATTGAAAAGTTTGCGGCATCGACGAGGTTGCCAGACAGCCAATAATAATAGCGAATGCAGCAAGGCTGCCATACGTGTGCACATAGCGCCTGTGCAGCGTACGGCAATTGATGTCAGTAGCATGTGTGATTATGCTGAAAATAATACTAACAAAAACAATAATAATATTAATAATAATAATAATAACAATAACAGCAGTAGCAACAGCAGCAGCAGCGGTAACATTGCAGCAGCACAACAAACTGATCAACAGGAGCAACAGCAGCAGCAGCGTAAACTATATGAAATAATCGATAACTTGAGCCAGTTGAGTTTGTGGGATAACAAGAGCGAGAAACGTTTGCCGCTCATTACGCTCACCGATTATACGCAACAGGTGGCGCTTTATGGCGCCAATTTTGATATCATAGCCGTTGCCGCGGGCAATTGTCAAATGCAAATACCCAACGAAGCCAGACCACCAACATAATAGTAGTTGTAATATGTACAACAAGTGCAATTAATTTGCCCACAACAACAACAACAAGAACAAAAGGATACTCGAAAATAAAAGAAATGTAAGAGCGAAGCGTAAGAAAGAACAAACAAATAATAAACAAAAGCGCAAAGCAAAGCAAAACATTGAACAAAACGATTTGCGCGCGTCAACGGAAATCGTTTTATATATCTCTATATATATATATATACATATATAAATGCAAACAACGACAAACAACAGCAACAACAACAGCAGCAAAAGGGAGCAACAACAGCAACAATAAGAACTAAAACAGCGAGAGCGGCTAATAACGGCAAGAACAAAATATAAAACGGCTTTTGAGCCAACTATTGCGTATTTGGCGTTGCGCTCGAACAATGGTTGCGGCTGCTGCCGACGTTCAAATTACAGCAACAGCAACAACAACAACAACAATAACAAGAGACGCAGTGACGCCAACGCAGAAGCCAACGTCAACGCCAACGCCGACGTCGACGACAACGACAACGACAACATTAGCAAGTGCAAATAGCAGCAGCGTTGAAATTGCCGCATTAACGGTCGCAAGTGCCAACGGTTCACAAGCAGCGACCTCAAATCTAAATAATAATAACAATAATAATAACAATAAGAATAACAATAACAATAACAACAGGAACACTAGTAGTCATATTGATAACAGCAGCATTCATAACAATAACAACAACAACAACATGTCAGATGCAAGCGATGCCGCCAAACCAACAACAATAACAACAGCAACAACAACAGCAGCAGCAGGAGCAGCTGCAACAGCAGGCGCAACAGCAACTACAGCAACATCATCAGCAGCGGCTGTTGCAACAGTTGCCGCTGTGCCCAGCAAAAGTGCCGTTAGCCAGCGCAATGTGGATATTAAAATTGAGAAGTCAAGCAACATGGAGGCGGCCACACAGCAGCTGACCAAGAAGGTGCTTAAGCTCGATCTGGGTGGCAAAAACTTGGATGAGTATTCGCTGAAGTCGCCAAAGTCACCAATTGCGGGTAAGCTGACATAGAGAGAGAGAGAGATGAAGAGATAAAGAAAGCGAAAGAGAGAGAGAGAAACAATAAGTGAGAGTGAGAGAGGGTGAGAGGCAGCTACTGTGAAACCTCTTAGATCAAGGCCATACTTTTGTACTTCTCGTACAATGAATGTACAACACGTTAGTAACTTAACAGTTTTTCATTCGCATGTTAAAGTGCTGTTAACAGACAGATGTTAGCAGCAAATGTTAGTTGTATATACAACTTCCAAGTACTTCAAAGCCTCTGTAGGTAATAAAAACGGGTAAAGCTTCTTGTACTAGTAAAACTCTAAAAACAAAACAAAGCTGGAACATTTCCTAATATAACCAATGCTTAAAAGTTTAACATTCAAAGATCCTTCACTGAAGTGGCGTTAACAGCGTGCTGTTATACAGCAGATGTTAACTTTACATAGCATTTATATAAAGATAAAACAACAATGGAGTTCCTTAGAGTAAGACAACAAAAGAATCTTATTAATTTAACATTTCATAGTGTTCATTTCATTTATGTTATAGAGACGTTAACAGCAGCTGTTAGCATAACATAGCAGCTTAATGAAAGTGTGTGTGAAAGTTTACAAAGAAACAATATCGCATAACTGTACAAGCACTCAAGTTCAAGTAAAACATCAAAATCTTAAAAATTTAACATTTTAAATTGTTATGCTAAAGTTACGATAACAGAGTGACGTTAACAGCACATGTTATACACATAAATGTAAATTAACTTAGTTTATTTTCATTGAATTGCTTGGAAAGTAGAAATATTTAAAAAATTATATAGTTTTTATGCAGTAAAATTTAACTGTAATAAATTCTATAAAATTAAGAGATATTCACAAATAATTTGTTGTTTTCAAATACAAAGAGAACTCGAAGAAACTGTACTTGAAGCAAAGCTACTTTATTCAAAGAGTTTAGTATCAAAAATAGATATTATACAAATAAAACTCTTCAACATGAAATACCTTAAACGATATTATTTCTATTGTTATATTATTATTATATCTATTATATTAAATTCTATTTTTCACAAGATGCAAAGTTTAAGTTGAAGTTAGCATTAAATTAGACATAATTCTTCGACTTACGCAAGCGAAGTTCAACGAAAGAACAACTAAAGTTTCTACTTCAAGCTATACTAGCATTTACAAATAGGTTGCATATAGCATGGCTTTACTGTCGAACGATTTAATAGACTATTTGAAACTTGAGAGGGTTTCAAATGTCAATACATTAAATTGAAATTGCCATGAAAATTGATCAAGTGATATAGTATATATATATATATATATATGCTATATAATTGTAAACAGAAGTATAGCTTGTTTTTGATGGTTTCTTTTTGGGGGCAAATGGGGAGGTACCTATGCGGTAGATCACATAGATCGTTTGCTTTTGATTGTCGCTGACTTATCGCATGTTGATTTTTCTATTTCTGTTTCTGTTTGTATTTTATTATTACTTATTATTGAAAGGTTTAATTAATTGTTGTTTCATTCGCAGCACGTTTGCCGCATCAAACATCATTGACGTCATCGGTGGACGTTGAGGATCGGAAAACATTACGAGAGGCCTTATATCAGGGTATATTCCATCGACATCGTCGCACCATATTTGCCGTTGGCAGTTTTCTGCGTATGCTGCGGAGTCGTAACTCTCAATATAATACCATACGCAGCTCATCGGAGGGTGAGGATATCGATGAGGTTAGATAAGAATATATGTATATATATGTATATATATGTACATATATATATATATATATATATGCATATGTATCTCTATATATGTATGTATGTACACATTTGTACTTTGTATGCCAGTGTGTAGTAGATATGTATGTTTGTATACAAGCAACAATAACATCAACAACAACAACAACAACAATAACAACAACAACAACGACAATCTGGGCATTATAGTAAAATTCGTTTGGGACAGACTGATGATGATCTATCTATCGATTGATGATGTTGTTGTTGAATTTGTTAAACATACGATAGTTAATAGCATACGATAGTTTCTACGTTAGTTATATATATACCTATATATATTTATATATGATCACGATCATTTGGTTAAAAACATTGCATGTATTCTACGTATTTATTGTGTCATCTAATAATTGCTTAAACACACATTCTTTTCTATTATCATGTTAAGCAGCTAAACGTATAAACGTAACCCAAACTCCCCCACAAAAACAAAAAAACATAAACATAAACATAAACATAAACAAAAACAATGCAACTATAAGACTAGCCACAATGTTGTGTTTAGCATTTACTAGTAGAACAAGATGAAATGAAAGCCGAATACGTGTTATATGTATAAAAATCCATTATGTTTAGTTCATGATATTGACAACGTGTAAACCATGTGGGACTGCTGCTAATTTGGCCATTTAAGCGTATTTATTGCCACTGATACAGTTATCATTCCAAGACAATGTTTTCTTTTCTTATAGAAAACCTCAACACTTTCTGCCCCACAGCCACCACCACCACCACCACCACCCCCTCTTCCCCTCCTCAAGCAAGCTTAACGAATCTGAAAGACGCCTTATCTATAAAAAAAAAAAAAAAAAAAAAAACAAAACAAAACAAAAAAAAAAAAAAAAATAAATTAATTTAAACATAAAAAGTAAAAATAAATTTGTATTTAAAGCCTTTTTCTTATATACTTACAATATTTATATGATTAAGCTAATTGTGAACCATTAACAACTACTATTGTACTATATGTATGTAATACTGTAATACTGTCAAACTGTTATACTGTCCAACTGTCATACTAAACTTATACTGTACAACTTATGCAAACAATAAGCGCAACATGAACGTTTCTTAGCCCCCAGCATAGCCTTGCAGCTAGTTCATTAAATTCTGTATAACAGTTAGCCATATTTGTATAACACTGTGCAGAACTCATCTAGTTGTGAAGCTGATTGATAAGTTCACTCATTTCCATCTGCCCAAACGCTTTTCAAGCTCATTGATATACGTTCTCTCTTACATACATATCTTCAAACAGCATGAAGATTTACCTATCGTATCAACCGATTTATATCGCAACTATCGTTAAGCACTTTCTTTTAAACATATCTTGATGAAATTTGTTTAAAAAAAGAATACAAAAAAAACTCTGCTTTGTTTTAAGCTTTCAGCTGTTGCTAAAGTTATGTTCATCTCTGAGCACTCTCACTCTCGCCTAACCATTAACTCGTTTCACCCCACTGAACTCAGCTTGTAGTGAAGTTATAATACTGAATAGTTGATACAATTGTTGTTTTTTTTTTTTTTTTAGCTAAATTTACAAAAATTAGTTTGACATTGTTTTTGTGAATCTAGAGATATTGCAAGTTTTCTTATGCCTTAGAAAGTTATGAACGAAATTGGACCAGAATATTTATGTGTTAAGTTCGGTTTACGCCTAACTGCAAGGGTATTACAGCAACGGTGTGCCGTTGTTTTTCATTTTCTAAATAATTTATATTTTTAATGTGATTTGTTGTTATTTGTATTTGGTTTTCATTGCAACGGGAACAAAACTTATAAAGAAAGAAAATGTATTTGATTTGTTTCATTGGCGCAACGTAAATATATAATAAACATAGATATATGTATATGTATACCAAAATGACTAGTTATAGTTTAAACACGACTAATGTATACCCTATAAAGCGCAGTAAACAAACACACACACACACACACACACACACACACATGATATGATATATAGACATATATATATATACTATATATATGATATGTATATGTATTTTAGAGCATTTTTGTTAAGAGCTAGATAATAAATGTTTAAAGATTTTGTACAGCGATGGATATAGCTATATATATACACATACATACATACATACATACATACATACATACATACATATATGTATGTATGTATCGCTAAAGCGTATAACAAATAACATGACAAAAACTGTTGGCATTGTTTTGATAGTTTATTTCAAATGCTACCATAGTATAAATATATTTCATTATTACTACATACATACATATTGATTATTGATTATGGATTATTACATTATATACATACATATATATATATATATATATATATATATATTTTTTTTTTTTTTTGTTAAATAAAAACCAAATGAAATTCCAAGTTAATTTATAACAACAACAAAAACAAAAACAAAATGAAAACTCAACTTTTTATTGCAGTTTGTCAAGATGCGTAAGATTCTGAAAATTCCACATCTTTTCGATCGCTGAGACAACATTAAATTTACTATATACTATATATACGTTATATACACATACATATACATACATACATATATACATATGTTATTAATTGTTTCATAATAAATTTATAAAATTATAAATATTAGGCAAATAGTTGACGAGGTTGCCACCACGTTGCGTTTGGCATCTTGAAGCCCGGAAACATGGGCAATGTGGGCAGTGGCGGCGGCCTTGGTGCACTTGCGCCCACTGCTCCATTGGTATAGCCCAGCTGGGCCAGCGCTATTTGGTACTGAAAAATGCATGGATTTGTTCATCACATAGTTAATACATATAGTTGCGAATTACTAAGCAATGCCAAATTTACCACAGTTCTGTTCAATTTGCACATCTCTACGCTCTCAGACCGTTAAACATCGCAAGACCTGGCAACTCTACGCTTGTATTTGTCAATAAATCGTCTTTTTTCCCCACTTAAATCGCTCTAAAGTCATCAGTTAAACTAAGATATTTTATACAGACTGTCTAAATTCATAAAGCATGGCAACTCTGAACCCTATGCAGCATTTATTTCGAAAGCAAAACGCAGTTATTGTTGGTCTATGCCCAAGTTTTACACTTGCTATCTAACATACCATGTTAATTTCTCCGTTTTACTACTCAAAACAGTCGTATGATGACAACCCTAAGCCTTAAATAGCTTAAATTTCCCATTTATAATTCTATGTTTATAGTTCAGTAATTTTTGTTTTAAACTTATAACACTGCAATTTGTTATGGACTATAAAAGATTTGCAGAAGTTGACAACTCTAAACTGAGACTAAACTGGAGTTTACTTTACTTGGGAACTACTCTATCCATTCTTAGATTTTTATGCTGATTTTAGCTATTTCTTCTCTAATCTTAAGTTATTTACTCTAAAATTGTAAAAGGTGGCAACTCTAAGCTCTATAAATGGAATTCCTTAACAGAACGCAGTCTTAACTCTATTATTTTCTTAATGTTTTATGCAGTTCTTAAAGTTTTTTATTGAAACTCAGTAAACTTACAAAAGATGGCAACTCTAGGCATTACAATACTGGAATTTCTGAAGAAATGGATGTTCTTAACACTTTATGATCAAGTCTATTGCATTTTGTATATGCAGTTCTTATATAAATATTGATAAAGTCACAAATGATGACAACTCTAGACCTTTCAATTTGAATTGCTGAAGAAATTGAAGTTCTCTACACATTATACATGAGTCTATTTAAATTGTATAGGAACTATTAGCACAACTCCGAAGTTTTCTTCGGGAAACTTGGTAAAGTTACAAAAGATGGCAACTCTAGACCTTAAGCTTTTTGAATTTGAAATAAACTGGTAATGCAGCTATATGAGCAACTCTACAATTGATGAGGCTTCTACTTGCGAATCGTTTCCCAACTGTGGTTTCCTTTGATTGCCCCACTCACCTGCTCTGGATTTGTGGCCACCACGTAGCTGCCCTCGTTGACAGCCTTCTGAATGGAGCTTCGTATAGCCGCCGCTTCCTGCAGATTCTGTTGCGTTACCTGGACGGGAGCAACGGGACCCCGTGGCAACAAATCGGGACGCATCAGCCACGTGGGTTGCACCACCTGACGCAGCACCACACGGCGTGGCGCAGGCAACGAGAGCGCAATCACAGCGCCAAGTGAAAGCCAACAGAAGATGTTGATGATGATGCGTGCATGCATGTTGAAGCGACCGTCTTGGCCAAAAGTTAAACTTAACTAAAACCAAATTGGCAACAGAAACTTGGCAATTGGCATTTGAGCTTGATCAGCAAAATTGCAGCTGAAGGTCATAAATAGCTTGAGTTCAATGTCAAAGTGCATGGCATATGTAGATGATATGACACTAAGTGCACGCCGGCATTGCCCGTGAAAATGTGTTACGATTTGATTTGAACTTTCTCTACTTCCAACTCTGCTCTATAAGAATTATTAGATCACAACTTTCCTCAACAATTTTCTTTGAAATATATTCTTGATTAGCATCAACAACTGAGTCGATTAGGGCATGTCCGTCTATCTGTCCCTTCGTTCGTCTTTGTGAACGCGTCGATCTCAGCAACTAGGCGAGCTGCAGACACCAAGTAGCATTGTAAAAGAATCTTGAAAGTTTCAAAACGATTGGTCCACAAATAAGAATGATATGCAGAAACGAAATATTTGCATTAAAATGCTTGCGCTTGGAGGCTAACACATGTGTGCGAGCGAGACAGCAAATGCAGATGAAAGTATGTAAATCGAAGTTCTACATATTTATAATTCAGTTATAAATAAAATACTTTATTAAAGAGACTAGCACAGGGTATTCTGCTGTCGCGCACGCTCGTCTGATTTGCTTGTTTAGGCATAGCTCTGTGATATTCTCAATTCCTCTCTATTTCAACAGCTTTTCGATCTTCAACGTTTTTCTTTAAACAAATAACATGCAACGCTGCAAGTTAAGCCTTAAACGTGTTTTATAGTCGAATTAATCATAGTACAAATCCATAATTACCCCATAATGTTAGTGTATATGTAGAACATGTTTGTAGTGTCTTTTGTCGTCTGCCACTACAATTGCTCACAGCATGAGAATTGATTTAACTTAACAATTTTTAAGAGCTGCAGCATTGAGCTTGCAACATGATATGAAGTTGGACTAGAAATAATTGAAAGAATTCAAAAGAAAGTGTATTCATTTAAGATTAATCATTCAATTTCAATGGCAAACATTTGAATACAATTTTAGGAATATTTCATTGAAGTTGTTCAAGTCAAGCACACACAAAAAGTAGCACACAACAGGTTTTTCACACACATTCATTTTCAAAGTGCACATCATTTCTTTCAATAGAGTTTTTCTAGAAATAAGCTCATTAAACTATAAAATTCGTAACTCAAAGAACAGATAACAGATACATTGATATAGTTGAATTCGTTGTTAATGCGGCATGTTGCATGTATTTCAAATGTTGGCAGTTGGCACACGAAGCATCGTGCTTGATTGTTAACTCTGTGTTTTGGTCAAGCAAATGAATGTAAACAAATTTCAAGAATGCTACACAATTGCATATATATATATATATATATATATATGTATAAATATATATATATATATATATATTGTAACTTAAGCTTAAGAACTAAATAGGTTTTGGGGAACGGGGGGGGGAAATTGGTGAGTGTTAAATGAGTGTTGTGAGTGTGAGTATGAATGAGTGCAGAAATTGATTTGCTGCTCTTTCATATTTGTGCATCGATCGGTTCGTTTGGTTCATCGATCGGTTCGTCTTTGATATGCACATCATCATCCTCCTGATCCTCCTTACTGTTCTCATGCAGCAGCACATATTCACGCGAACTAAAGCCAAACTTAATCACATCCTTCTCCATTAGCTCATAGTATTTACGACCATCGATTTTCTTATTGTTGAGGAATGTGCCATTTGCCGACTCCAGATCTATCAGATATAAACGCACACGTTTCCCTTGGCTGCCATCGTCACGCTGAAACGGCACCAGACGATATTGCAATGCAGCATGTTGTTTGGAGCAACTGGGATGATCCACCGCCAGGTCGACCACCTTGCGATCGCGTCCAACGAGGAAACAACTCTGTCGATGTATGTGCAGCGTTGGCAGCGCTGTTTCACCTTTGAACGGATACAGACGCCAGCGACGTTTGGGTTTGCGCGCTTCGGGTGGCTCCGAATATTTGACCACAATGCCATTGACTTTATTGGTGTCCTCGGTGAGTGCACCACTTAAGCCGAAATTCGGTTTCTCCTTGTCGACAGGCTCATCATCTTGGGATGGCGGTGGCTTGTCTTTATCGTTGCTTGGTTTGCCCCACTCAAAATGCTCGTCATCCCGATTGCGACGCTGCTCCTGACGACGTGGTCCACCCCCACCGCCGCCTCTACCTCTATAAGGCCTATCTCTTGGACTGTGACTGCGACTCCGACTGCGTCTAATTATAGAGGAATATATAATGAGAAAAATGATATACGTTGAGTATCCACTGCTTACCGCCGCTGATCGGGAGAGCGACGTGGTCTGTCCCTACGCTCGTTGCTGCGATTGCGCTGTAACTGACGTCGTTCCCGGCTGCGTTCCCGCTCTCTATCCCGTTCACGTCCGCGTCGCATTTGATTGTCACGCTCGCGATCTCGCTCTCTATCTCTATCCCGTTCACGTTCTCTCTCACGTTCCCGCTCACGCTCACGACTGCGTGAACGACTGCGACTTCGTTTACGCGCTTGTTTTGTATTTTTGGTGGAATTGTGTCGCTGAGCGGCGCTGCCTCGATCAGGGCTATCCCACTTGGAGCGCAGCTCTTGCACTTTACTGTCCATGTTTCCAGTTTCACGTTGTTGTTGTTTCTCACGCTGTAGTTGTGGCGGTTGTTGTTGTTGTTGTGACTTCGGTGATGTGTCTTTCATTTCTTTTAGTTTTTTGCTGCGTTTCTTATCGCTGGAGGATTTGGATGCATCACTACTGTTACTACTGCTGCTGCTGCTCCGGCTGCTACTCCCACTGCTACTGCTACTGCTGGAAGATGAGCTAGATGAGGAGCTATCGCGTTCAGATTTTTGCTTGGTCGTTTGGCTTTTCTGACGATTTTCGGCATCCACATGCTTCCTGGATTGCTTTGACTTAGTAGCCTTTGCTTTTATATCGTCATCGCTGCCTTTGGCAGGCGCTTCATCATCGCTACGTGTAGCACGCTCCTTGCTGCGTGCTTTGGTAAGTTTCACCATAGTTTGCTCACAATTAATAAACAAATTATTGCAAAAAAAAAAAAAAGAAAAATCGAAAACACAATGCCTTTGAAATTATGCTAGCGATGGCAACTGGCCGGCTTTGGTTTTAACAGCTGTTTGAGCAGCGATACTTTTTTTTTTGCTATCGAACGTACATATCGCATATCGATACGTGAACAGCGTGAACAGCAACTATCGTTATGACAGTATTGCACATACACGTATCGTACATATCGATAATCAATAATATGCATACCTAACAGTATCGCGCCAAACACATCACAAAGCTCTGTGCTTATGCTGCCGCTGCAGCTGCCGTTGTTCAACACACATCACATTGTGCAAAATTACGAATTTTTATTTTAAATTATTATTTTTGTGATAGTACAGTGTGATATAGAGCCCAGTGTCGGTGCCATGTTGTTATTGTTGTTGACGTTGTGCAAAGTGTAAACCATCTGGAGGTCTAGCAGCTGCAGCAGTAGCCGACATAAAAATTCAAGCAAACTGCAAGCTGCATATTTTTAGACGACATTTTTGGCTTTCACAATGACACCATTTGATGATTTTGTCTATTTAATTAATCACGTGCTGCTTGGCGAGGAGCCGGTAAGTGACACTGACATTAAGAAAACTTTCTAAACACACACATACACACACTCACACACTTACGCACATACGCACATAAATACAGTAACTGCAATAACTGTCTGCATTGCACAAATACAATTACATGCAAAACATAATGCGTTAACATTGATTTTTTTTGTCGAATTGTGCAGACTATTGAGGATTTCATATTGCTTGTGGGCACATTGGTGGCATTTATTGCGTTCATACTGTGGTGCTGTTTTCCCATACAGCCAAAGGTATGTAAACCTATACGCAAACACCCGCACACACACACACAACCACACAAACACAAATGTATGTACGCTTATGCATATGCATATATGTATATGTATAGATGAGTTTGATGAGAGAGAATTTCTAATTGCATTTCAATTTTCGCATGCATATAGGAGCCCGGCCAACATCGTCAGTTTACATGCAAAATTATACAGAATCATATAAAGGCATTCGATGCTGCAACCAGCACCGATAATGACAATGCCACTGTAGCGGCTGCACCAAACAGCATCATTAGCAGTGGCAGCCACATAACCAGCGTCAATGCAGCGAATCCAAATGGCAGCATTGCAAATGGCGGCATCAATAACATGGGCAACAACACCAGCCAATATAACGGTGGAGGCGGAAGTTACAGCAAAAACGGTACCGTTGCCATGCACAATTACTACGTTAAGAACGGACATCATTGCTGCACCTAATGGCAGTGCACGACGGCTAAGGCTTAAAGCCGCAACACTACTATTGCAACAATATCTTTGCTGCCACCATGTCAACTACTGTCTACTGTCGCCTAGCAGCTTTGTTTAATTAATATTAATTAGTTTAATTAATATTAATTTAATATATTAGGTTTTTTTTTTTTTTTTTTTTAATTTTAATTTAAATTTAGTTGTATTAAGTTAAAGAAACACTTTACTTAGTTATTTGTTCTATGAATGTCATAATAATTGTGCCAATTTGTTGTTCAAAGCGCAGCTAAAAGCTTAAAAAGCGTTTTGAACATTTGCCCTCTTACTCCTCCCCCCCCACACACACCACTTCCCCCCTCCCCCTCCCTTCCCCACCACAAACAACACTGATGTTAAATGTAATTCGCAAGCACATTTGAATTGTAATTGCTCAGACTGATTTGTTCATGGAAAATCCGTGACGGAAATGATAAAAAAAAAAAAAAAAACATAAACAAACACACAAAAAGTGAAGAAGAACATGAAGATTGACAACAAGAAAAGAATGAAAAGCATAGAGTATGACGCAAAGTTTTTAAAACTTCCATTATTAGTATATATATATATATATGTATTGTATTGTATTGTATTGCATTTTGTGGCAGAAAGTATACCAAAATTATACGAAATATGTAAAGAGAAAACAACAACAAGACGAAAAGCTAAACGAAGCAACTAATTTTAAGTATTTATGATGATGATGATGATAAACTAATTGCATATTTATACGCATGTTACATACGACTACAATCGCTTACAATCTCCCCTAACAAAACTGACAACAATTATAAAGTCGCTCACTTTATAGAGAGAGGTGCATTCATTCATTCATTCATTCACTCATTCATATATTCATATTCATATTCAATATGATGAAAGCGAGCAAACGAGTTTCTGTTTATATTTGATAAGATATTATACTCGAATCGGAATCACATCAACTAGCATAATTATAGTTTTTGGCTTTTAAAACTCAATTCATTTCTCTCAATGTATACTTGCTATATATATAAGCTGCATATATATATGTATGTATATATATATATATATATATATATATATATGTGTGTGTATGTTTGATCTCATTTATCAACTTATTTATGTGATGTACAAGAAAAACGCAAACTCTTAACGTCAAGGGTTATAAAATGAAAATTCCCTTTTAAAATGAAAACAAAAAATTCCCAAATGTTGTTGTTATTATTTTTAATATTAGTCACCTGTTGTAAGTACAGTGTAGCACATGAGTGTGTACACATTAATCAGCAAATCAATCCACAGGCCACTTGAGAATCCATGCGACACTTGAGTTTCTTTTTTTATTTTTTATTTCAGTTTTATTAATTTAGTTTTTTTCTGTTTCTTTCGCGCTATCATTAAAAAAATCACAATTCGTAATATTTGTCGTTAAATGTATTTTATAAATTAATAACAAAAAGGTATTTAGGTATGTAACTGTAATAGTAACGGTAGCGGTAACGGTAACAATAATAATGTTTACACATGAAATATCAATATTGATATCAATATAGCTATACATAATTAAGGAAAGTCTAGCCAAAGGCTATAAATATCGCAGGGCACTTAAAAGATGTATATACAGATATAGATAGCTATATATATATATATATATATTGGTTTCTTATTGGTAATTCGCTTCGAGCTTATAGCTCTTCTATCTCCTATACATATATAGAATGTTGCGCTTTGGTACCAGTTGAAATTTGTGACGAATAGGGTATTATAAATAGTTGTGTGCTATACAGTGGGGAAGCTCTGTAGCAAGGGATTATTTATACCTAAACAGTAGACAGTCTTAAGGAGTACCTAAGCTAAGCAAAAAAAAAAAAAAACAAAACAATAACATTTCATCATGACTGCAGTTCTATAAACATTTGAATTTTTGTATAAGTGGCAACTCTACAACGTAATCAGTTATAATTATTAATGTCGAAAAAGCGCCATTATCGGATATATACATATATACATGGATCTATTGCAATTCGTCGTATATACAAAAACAGTTGAGTGTTGAAAAATAACGGAAAACAAATGATTTTGGCATTTCATTCAGTGCGTGTTGTTGCCCTGGTGCCAGCCAGAAGCTAGTTAGCATGAAACTCCAACTCGAATAACTCACTTATCGAACTTCAACTGCAACTGGAACTGGAATTGGTATTTGGTATTTGGAATAATTGAAATTGCAATCGGAACTCAACTAACTGCTGCAGACAAGTGGAAAGAACACGTTCATCTCGATCAATATCTGCAACACTATGAACACTGTATAAACGGTAAATAGGGCCACGCCCACACGTTTCGTTAAACGATAACCACTGCAACTTAATATGATAAATAACGCAATTGTTGATAATATCAATATGATAATATTATACTCGATGCCTTGTGTGCCGACCTGTTGCTTCTCCCCGCTGCCATAGTTCATACAGTTCTTCACGAACCACGGCACGCCCAGCGACAATAAGATGGCCAGCGAATTGGCGCCCAATGAATTGGATACACCAATGCCGTTCTCACCTGTAAAGAAATCAAAGAAGAAGTGCAATTAATATTTGAAAAGCAAGTAAGAACACAATAAGATACTCAGTATTCCATTGAAATATATCTTTATTGTGAGTATACATTTTAAACATTAAGGGTATTCCTACTGCATGTTAGTACTTGAACGCGAGTGTTTTCAAAACTTAAATCAGCCATAACTATGCTTAAAGTTGTTCGATCTTTATGGAAAGAACGTGCAATGTTTAAAACTGTGGATGTGGTAGGGTTTTTTGCACTACGCCAGGGCGCAAGGGGCGTGGGCTGATTTTTTATAATATATAAAATAATATAGTAAGCAAGACTTAAGAGTCTCTAGTTGTTATAGTGTGTGCCAGACAGATTCTATGGAATTATAGAGGCGTAGGGGGGCGTGGCAATAGAACGTGAAGCAAACTTGATCTGCGTTGCATTTGTAAAAGTCGGTGAATAAACTATAGCTAGGGTATTCTTCTGCTAGTTGCATACGCTACAATGAATACAGTATACCCTTCTATGCTACGTATAGCGGGTAGGGTAAGTACTTTGCTTGTGCATACCATTTCGCAGCGAGATTAGACTGGAGACCGCCTCGGGCATTGTGGATCCAGCAGCGAGGAATGTGAGACCCATGACAATGGTTGGCACATGGATGGCCACACCGAATGCCGTTAACATCCAGACAATCAAATACGCATTGGCGCCAATGCAAATGATGCACATGATGAAGGACAATGGATACAAACGGCGGTGACGCATCGGATGGGGAATGAGGACGCGCAGCAGCAGCTTGATGGGGAATACAAAGATCCACCAGAATTTCATAAAACCAGATGCGCTGTGGGGATACGCAAAGATGCTGTCCGGTCGTTGATCCACATCCTCATCCTCGCCATTCCCTGCAAGCAAATGAAATAGTTTAATCATTAATCGTTTCTTTTTATCGATACTCTAAAACTGTCATCTCAATTAAGTAGCTGTCAGTTGATAAGTGAGGTTATGTTCGACACTTACAGCTCTTGGAATGCGTCAAATTGGCTGTGGATGACATGGAGGATGTATTCTCTGGAAAGTTAACTACAAATAGACCATCGCCCGACAGTGGATCCTTCTTCAACGGCAGCTGAGCCTTTGCACTGTTCTCTGGTGGTTCCGTTAGATCTACAAATACAGCAAAAGATTATTTAAGTATATCGAATTGATCTAAAGTTTTTGTTTTGTTTGTGGACTACCTACCGTAACGCGTGGAGAAGCAACAGTTCATGCGATCCTCGATAAAGACGCGTATGGCGGGCATAAATTTATTGTTATTGAACGTGATGAGATAGTAGAGCACCAGGAAACCCATCATGATGCAGGATTCCACAAAACTAATACTACCACCCCAGGCGAGCACCAACAAAACAATCGTATTGAATATATAGATAACACAATCTCGCGCTATGGGCCACCAGTCCAATTGCACAGGCTGTAATCAATATAGAATTAAGTTGGATTTAATACGATATTCTTGCAGAGATTCATTCCTAGAATGTACCTTATTAATGCAAAGCGCTGCAAGTCCCGCCACACCCAACGTATTGAACATTAAGGATCCAATAATTGTGCCTAAACCCATGTCCGACTCAAGTATAAGCGTGCTTATCGTATTCGTAAAGAACTCCGGCATTGAGGTGGCCGTCGCCATAAATGTCGCTGCTGCCACATCCTTGGACAGATGCAGATCCTCACAGATGCACTCGACGGTGGGCAGAAAGTAATCGTTGCATATTATCGCCAATAATAAAAAGAAATATATTGCGGCAAACACATGCAATACTACCCAGCCCTGGCGTAGCTGTTCCACTGTAAAGCAAAGACAAAAGGAAAAAAATAAAATAAAACAAAACTCTATCATTATCATCTAATGTTCCATGTGAACTCGGCTTTTAGTATTGCTAGCTTCATTAAAATTTGATACAGCTATTAATCATATCAAATAATTAGTATATATCATGTATTTAAACAGATTAGATAACTTTATCGTTTTGTTGCCATAGGAACGATATTATAAAGAAATTAAGTTTATATATGCAATTATGTCGTTTTATAGCCCACACCAGACACAACAGTATATAAACTTCATATATGTATGCATATATTATGACTTTAGTAATACTTCTAATCGAAACAATAAACATAATTTTATACTATATTATAATTTAATTGTTTCCTCTTAATTGAATTGAATTGATGAGTCTTAAATACGTTTATTGTGGCTTAAAGCATGATTGAAAATAAAATTAAATATATTTAATATATTTTTGTTAATATATATTATTCTATATATATTATCTACAGTTGTCTTTATTTAGTCTAATCTAATTATCTGTAGATTCCATGGCTAGCTTCAATCTCAGAGACTTGAGCTAGACTTGCGCTAGAGTAATAAGCTTTGTTGTATACTTTTATTTATTTAGTTTTAACTTTTAAATATCTACTATAATTATTTTATTTAACAAGTTGAATAAACTCATTTCAGAACTGATTGAAAGATATAGATAGATCTGTAAATAGATATCTATGTATTCAGAAAGATTCAATTATTTATCAAATATTTGCAAATTTAGAAAGTACTCCATCTATCAAATGATTTTAAGAGATTCCTATATAGTTTCAACTATTTATTATAATATTATTATATATTTGCAAATTCAGGAACTGTTCCTTTCACTTTCTCTCAAAGTACTCTAATAGCTTTGAATTGATTTGATTGTTATACTTTTTCTAAGATATCTTTAAGTTCAGAAAGTGTGATTTTAATTATTTATGAAATCTATAAAACTATTTTAATTGATTCGACATTTTATTGAATATCTTAAAATTAACGAAGTGTTCCTTTCATTAACGCTAAAAAGTATTCGAATAAATCTGTTAATAGATGCCTATAAATTCAGAAATTATGCCTCTTAATATGAATTAATTAATTGAATCTTTTAGAATTATTTGAGAATTCTACAAGATTTCTTATTTGTAAAATCTATTTAAAGATTTTCATAGATTCCTATATAGCTGCGACTATTTATTATAACATAATTATATATCTGCAAATTTAAGAACTTTACCTTTCATTAACTCTCCAAGTATTCTAATAAATTCGTATTTAAATTAGACGCTTTATAAGATAGTATGTGCAAATTGAGAAAGTCCCAAGCTTATTATCTCTGCAATGCTTTCAATGATTACAAATTTAGATGCTGACTAAGACTAAAAGTCAACTGTAATGAGCTGAATATAATATTATATCTATATCATCAGTCTTATCATGTCATTCCACATTACATTTAACAATCGCATTGGTATTTTGATATTTATTACAAACGTCTGGGTTAAACGGGAGATACATTCATAGGTGCTTAGCACATGTGAGTCGGACATGTACCACAAGTGTTGTAGTTTAATTAAAAGGTTCTCACACACAAGTTTGCCCGTGATAAGAGGCCGCGACTTGAAGAGCAACACAAGATACCGAGAGCAACAAAATAGACAATGGAAGTGGGGATTGTAAAGGCGTAAAAGGGGTTTCAATATAGTTTATATATATATATATGTATTTTGCGACGACGACTGATTTACTGGCAATTGTCGGTTTTAGCCGCTTATCGCGCCACTTGTATTGACCCTGGCCCAGTGATAACGCGTTCGCTGTGCCAATAGCCAAACAGCAGGAAGACCAACCGCATTGAAGTTGGACACTGTACTGTCCAGAGTACGCGGGGACACGGCAAGTTCAAGTGCAGGTGCTATTCTCTTTCTCTCTCTCTCTCTCCGTCTCTCTCTCTCTCTCTCTCTACTTCTCTCGTATTTATACTCAGAAATTTCAAACAATAAGTATGTCGTTTTCGCTGTTGATCAATGTTTAATCAATTGCCAAAATTAAGATCGCATCTAGTCAGGTGTTTAATTTCCCTCAATGACATCATAAAAATCAAATCACATCGAGTTAACGATTAAACTAGGTACAACTAATAAAGTTAATCTTATGTCTTCTGCCTTGCCCTACAAATTTCAAGTCAATCTTTCTCCATTTTCACACATCTTTTTTCGTTATTTAATATTATAAAATTGTTGGCAGTTAATTTAAATTATTTCATTATTTATATAAACGTAGAATTATAATTATACAAGAACTAAGTAGCAGTAGGAAGAAATTTAGCTGATTAATTTTTCGGACAAAAAAAAAACAACTGAAAGTATTTTTTAAAATTTGTTTAAAATTAATTAATTAATTATTTAAAAAACATTTTTAAATTGATTGTTAATTTTGATCATAGCTCGAACATAAATACAGCCAAATACAATAAATAATCATTAAAACATTAAAAATAAAACTTAATCTTTTATAAATTTTTAAATTAAAAAAATATTATTGTATCTATTATAAAAGAAATTATATTTGCCTAGGAAATAATAGCTATTTTAATTATTATTTTATAATATTTTATATTGAAGATTTTAAAAACAAATTGAAATTTGTAATAAAAAATGTATAAATTTTAAAATAAATTTTTTTTTAAGTTTTCAATTGAAAAAATATTATACATATATATATATATATTTGTATTATTATTTAATAATAATTTATGTATAAGACTTTAAAAAGAAATTTTAATTATTATTTAAAAATTATAAACATAGAAATATTTTAAATAAATAGTTTTGGTACTTATAGATATTTTTGAAAATTCGAAATTATTTTTTTTTATAATCAACAACTTACTTAATCTTTATTTAAAAAAAAAATATATATACATAATGTAAAATGTATTTACGATTTTTGATTAGAAATATGTAAATAATTAGTTTTGGTACTATGAACAAATGTCGAGAGAATTCGAAAGTATTTAAATATATTTTTTTTATATAATTAATAAATAAAATCTTACGTGTAAAAATCTCTGGAAATTCATCTAGAGGCGCTTCGGCCTCTTCGCCGGGACACGTTCCCCTGGGCAGTAGATCGAATAGTAGCTGTTCATCCAAATATCTTAATGATGTCTCCAGAAAGTTGCTCTCATTATTCGCTGTAATATACGACAAAATATTTACAATTATTTATATATATTCATATTTATAAACATATTATTACAATATTATTATGACTAAGTTTTAATTCACTGATAACCGTCGAGTGAGTTAATGAAAGCTAATGCTGTGATAAGATTGACTTTGTAACCCTGAAAATCACAATGTAATGTAACTGATTAGGCTAGTGTAGGGCAGCAGCTACCCTGTAAACATGCTTCAAGTAACTCCAACTACTTCCTGTAAATGAGTTCATAAACAATAAATCAACACGAGGAAATGAAGCAAACTCAGCCTATAAAGTCACATTTGAACTTAAATTTCTGCATTCAACTTCTACTATCAATTGTAACTGGCGCATCAGTAATTCTCTTAGACTGGCTGTAACTAAAGAGGTCAAGATCAAGAATTTTCTCGACATTCCATGCTGCTCATTGAATTATTTCATTTATTTCACACGCAAAAATTGTTTAAAAAAAAAAAATATATATATATATAAATTGCACAATTTGTGGGGTAGATAAACAATTATATAGCGCGATAATTGAAATTGCGTTACCTGGATGTAATTGCAATGGCTAAATGCATAAATTGTAAATCAAACAAGTCGGAACATAAACACCTTACTTGGCCAATACGCTGGCATCGTTTATGATCTTGTTGTTATTATGTTTATTGTTTATTGTTATTGTGTCATTGTTGTTGCCGATTTGTTCCGTTTTAATAATCAGGAAATTGACTTGTCATCCAAAAATATGAGGCACAGTCATTTGCCATTTCTTCATCTTTTTTTATTTTTATTTTCTTTTTTTTTTTTTTTTTTAAATTTTATGGCCATAATTTTGAGCTTACCGGGAATAGAGCAAATAATACTCGAACTGAATGCATATTATCTGTCATTTTATCTAGTTAATTCCCATGAAAAGCCCACAGTTTTGTTAGCCATGTTAGCTAAGTTGGGGTCGGGTGAATGGACACACTGTCTGATTGGCATGTCTTATCAGCATTTCTTAAGCAAACTCTTTCCGATCTCTTTACTCCCATTCCCTTTTCAATCACGATGTTGTACTCCAACCAAGGGTATTAAAGTTTTCTAATGAAATTTCTATTGCATTTACAAGGTTGCAAATTATGATAGTTTGTCTACACTTAAGTAAACTCTGTCTCTCTCAGACTTGGAGGAATTTATCCATTTTATGAAGTCTTATCGCATTCCAATGAAATTTGTAATGCATTGAATGTAGTATTTAATATGTACTAAATTATAATAAATTGTTATCGCATAGTAAATTAACTTTTATAAACCTCTCACTGACTTGAAGGAATTTAGCACTTTCTAATGAAATTCGTAATGCATTGAAAGAAGTATTCACAATGTCATAAATATTGTATAGTATAGTTAAAATTCTAAAGCTAGAAGAATTTATCGTCAACATAACTTTCTAATGATCTAAAGATCATTTCTAAAGATTATTATTTTTAACATTTTCTAATGCAATTTGCAATGCATTGATTAAAGTTGATCATAGTATATTATGTCATTTTAATGAAATTTGATTTATATGCTCTCTTAAATCAGCTAACTACAGTCAAACATCTTCATAAAGAATGTTCTTAAATTAAATATTAAGCGCTTTCATGCTCATCCATTATCCATTAGGGTACAACAGTCGGTTCTTACAGTTGATGTATTAAATTCTTCATTGTTATTGTTACCTATAAACAACACTTTGGTATTTGGTTTTGACCTTTATCGCTTGAAACTCTTTCAGCACGTGCGATACGCTCGGCAGCTTTTCACCAAGTTGTTTATGCTCAGTTTATTGTTGCTATTGTTTCTCTCTCTCTCTCTCTTTTATTATTTATTTAATTTGTTTAATTCCTATTTGTTATTGTTGTTTTGCACAAAAATTGCATGTCTTTTGCAGCTGCATTTGAAGTTGAGAACAATCAAATAAGCTGCAGGAATAATCGGACATCATTTAATAATTAAATACAACTTAATAAACTTGAAATTGAAGCATGGCATCCGAAAGACGCTGCAGGAGTCGACGTCGAGATACCCAGGCAGCAGCTTGGACAAGAAATGATCAGAGTTATAGAAGAGAAGCAAGTTTCACTTGGTTGTAAGTTGCTAACTAGGCAGAGCAACTTTATAGGGTATGCTAAGCACTTGCTACCCTGTAAAGAAGTGACAACAATTACTGATTCGATGTAGTTGAGCGTAAAGTTGATTCTATATCGAGAAATTTTACTAAATATCGAAATAAAATGGAATGGAACGAAATGGAATGGAACGAAACGAAATGGAATAGAACACAATGAATTGGCTTAAAGTGAGGAAGTGCAAACCAATTACAAAAAATAGAGACGCACATGTTTTGAAGGAAAATGAAATTAATTTATATTAATTAAAAGAAGGAATGATATGGAATGAAACAGTTCTAATGTAATAAAATGACTTCAAAAATGTTGCAGCTGATGAGCAACCAATTTTTTGAAAATGTAGCATACTGCATATGAAAGCGGGCATACCCTATGCGCAACGGATACCCTGTAGCTTTATGATAACTATTACAAAAAGATTTTCGGCTAACATTGAAACTTGTCTCTTGTGGCCTTTTAACGCATGCAACAGGTGACGAATCTTATTCACGAGTAAACGCAACTGCAGCAGGTGTAAATGCGAGTGTGAATGCGAGTGTGAGTGTGTGTGAATGTGTGTGAATGTGTGTGAATTTGTATTTACGAGTATCAAGCATCTAAAGCGTGCGCTTAGCTGCGCACAAACAAGTTTATTGAACCTGTTGACAGCTGTCGCTTGGGTGTTGGGGTTACGCCCATTGATTATGGAGGTCGGATCGCATTGGATTGGAGAAATACCCATAGCTTGATGATAAAAACCCAGTTAATGTTAATGACAACAACAACAACAACAATAATTACAATAATAATAATAACAACAGTAATAATAATAATAATACATTTTTCTTGTTTAAAGAGATTGCAATTCTTATGCGGAAATAGCGACGCATTGTGCATCAATTAGGGAAGTCCCCTTGCCACTCTCGTGCTCCCTCTCTCTCCCTTCCTCTCACTCTCCCTCTCCCGCCCGCTCTCTAACACTGGCAGCACTAACTAGCAACCATTGATGCATTTCATTGTGCAATTTATCACTTGATTTTCATGTTTGCCATAATTATCTGAGACACAAAAGTAGCCGACACCTTCAAATGCAAAAATTCATTTTGTTTATTTAATGTTTAACTAAGTATTATTAACTATTCTTCTTACACAACTCCTTCCCATCTCCCCCATCTCTCTCTCTCTCTCTCTCTCTCTCTCTCTCTCTCTTACTTACTCTCTTCTTCACTATTATTGCTATTATTATGGAGTTTTTTTTGTTTTTATTTTATTATTGTTGCAACTTTGCAGTTTAATTGGCAACTCGTTTCTCTGATCGTGTTGCTACTCAATGCAAATCAATCGGTTTCCCAACCTGACTGAAAACTGCTTGCTAATTGTTGTTAAATAAACAAATGCGTCTGTTTAACACTGCACTACACAATTTATGATTATTTCCTCTTCCCCCCTCCCTCAATTCATACAACTCATAAAATGTTGAGTTTTTTATTTTCAGAAATTATCTTTTTTTTTTGTGATATGGAATTAAGGGGAATTCCATGGAATGTTGGAAAGAGGAGCGTGGAAGGGGAACGGGTGGAATGGAATCAGTTTAAAAGGAACGAAATTGTATAGAACATTTTAGAGTTTGCGGATAAAACGAAATTAAGAGTGAAATATGAATGAAATGTATAGAAATGGAAGAGAATATGATATTTGAAAGATGAATGACATGAAATGGAAGGGAAATAAAGTTGAATGAAATGAAATGAAGTGAAATTAAATGGAATGGAATGTTGGGTAATTGAATTCCATAGAATAAGGAGAAAAGCAAGGAAGAGTGGTGTGTGAATCAAGGAAATAAAGTTAGTTAGAATAGCATAGACTATTTTTGAAGAGCCATGGAACGAAGGAATCACTGCCTTGAAGTGGAATGTCATGGAATGAAGAGAAAGCGAGAGAAGAGTGAAATCAATTGAAATGGGTATGAAAATTTGAAGAAGAATGAAATGAATGAAACATCATGAAATGATATGAGGGACAGAGCAGTGAATAATGGAATAAACGGAATGAAATCAATGAAAAAGTAATAGAAACGAAGTACAAAACTATATTTTATAAAGAACCATTGCAAAAAAAAATAGGCAACTGAACTTTTGAAACCTTTAACTTTAACATGAGCATTACCTGGGCAAAAAGTTGAAAATGTTATAGACATTAAGTAGTGGAGCATCTAGAAGTTTGCATAAGGTGAGATATTTCTTGAGGGAAATGTTTAAAGGCAACCCTAGACTAGTGACTAATGAATACTTTGTGTAGACAACCCTACTAGACTACTAGACTGTGCTATAAGTTAAAATTGTTACAATTAAGACACATATTTCACATATTTGGTATCTCTTGCTAGTAAAGGCTACGAAGTGAAGGCAACCCTAGAAGAGAATGTACTTCTTGTCGAGTAGTTTATATACAATCAGACTTTCCTTTAACTCTTCAATTATCACGTATTTCAACTTTGAGTTCAGTTGGTTACTCTTTAGAGAAAACTTAACTTGGTTTAGGCAACCCTAGAAGACAAAACGAGGGCGCCGTTGACTCGTTGTCTGCCTGTCTGTCTGCCTGTCTGTCTGTCTGTCCGGTTGGTTGGTCAGTAGGTTGTCTTGTTTGCCTGTTTGTTCGACAAATATTAGAGATGATTATAAATATGCGCCGGCAAAACAAAAAAAAAAAAAAAAAAAAAAAAACAAAAAGGAGAAAAATAATAAGACAGAAAAAATCAACAAAACAAAACTCGACAAACTAGACAAATTAATGAAGAGAAATAAATGTATAGTTAAGACTCGTAATACTCGAAAAATCAGTTGGTTGGCAAGAGCTTCGTTGTTGTTGTTGTTGTTGTTGAGTGCAAACGTCATGGATACTGTGGGAAAACGCATGACGCTCAAGCTTATTGAACTTTGAATAAGACGACAGAGATACGAAGATATAGAGAGCTTAGAGTAGAGAACAGAGCTGAGCATAGAAGAGATTTTGAAAAATAAAAAAAATAAATAAATGAATGTAATTTATGCCTGTTCATGCTTACAGTTAAATTGATTTTGAAATCCCAATAAAAGCACCAATTATTTATAGATACCTATGACGTTTTGTGGGCGTGGATGGGACTTTAAGTTCAATATGGACGGCGATCAGTTCCAAGCATCATGGGGATTTACATTATTTATTTATGCTATAGTCTTCTCGTCTTTTTTGTAAATATAAATTTAATATAATATAATTGTCTGACGATAATTGCAATTAAGCCCTAACAACATTGTTTTCACAGTTTATGCAAGAATAATTATGAAATGATGGCAACACTGCACATTTCTATTAGATAAACGTATTCTGAAGTGCACTCAACGTGTCTGACGTAGTTTTAAATCATGTCAGGTGGCTTTTAATGGCATTAAGTGTTGTCTAATGAATTAAAGTACAGACTTAAGATCTTGATGAGATGTGTGCTGTAATTTAGGGTTGTCAATTGTGCGCATTTTTAGCAGAACTTTAGCCATTGAATCTTGAATGAATCAATTGAAAATGTAGACTGAGACTGTATATCTTATTATTAAATTGGGATGAGACTTATTTAGTGTCAACAAAATGTAATAATAATAATATAATAAAATATAAGACAAAATTAGCCTATGTATAAAGAGAATTCTCTCTGCATGTCTTTTTTTTTTTTTTTTTTTTTTTTTTTTTTTTTTTAGTTGAATATAAATGCGCTTTTCTCGAAAATATTTTGGACTTGAATTTCAACGACATAAGAAATAGGAAATACCATAATTATATTTTTTGAAATTTTGCAATATATATATATATGCAATATATCTATGCAATTTCCCAAGACAAAGAGCTATAAGTATTAAATTTTTTTTTTTTTTTTTTTTTTTTTTTAGATTTTGCATTTTGCATTCAGTTATCATATTAAGAGTTGTTTACTCATCTAAGAATTATTATTATATTACAAATTATGTATATAAATATTCAATAAAAAACCATTTCATTTAATAAATTTCTCTATATTTTTCTTGACCTCACATAAGGGTTGCCACCTTATTATGAGTTAAGCAAATATTTTTTTTTTTTTATATTTTGCCCCTATTTTTCGCTTCCCTAATTTTTAAAACTTAAACTTATATAAGAAAAGATAAGTGCCATGAAAGTGAATAAACTATATTTAAGAATAATTATATTCTTATAATTATTTCCTTATATCTGTGCAATTTCCCAAGGCAAACAGCTAAAACTGGCTATAGCAAGTTGTTCTTTTTTGTGTGTTAATAATCAAGTTTATAGATGTATGTTTCTTTTTGCTTTTCTTTCATATTTCTATACTTTATCAATTTTTGAACATTTTGTTTTAACGAAGAGTGTCCAAAATCGTATCATATCAATTAATAATAATTTATTTAATAAGTCTGTAGATTATTTGATTTGCAGACAAAGCAAAAATCTTTACGAATAAATCAAAAAAATTGAATTATTTACAGCTGTAAAGAGTGGGAATGTTGATGTTGAGAGTGAATGGGGGAGAGTTGGAAAAGTGGGTTTATCAGTAGTCAAATTTGATAAGAACAACTCGTAAACATAGTGCAAGGTTGCACGATTGAGAGAGAGAGCTGTATATCTACATTTATAGAGCTATATACAGGTGTGTATACATATATCATATTGTATATAATTTTTTTTGTATTTTTTATTATTATTTTTGTCTTTTTTTGAGGGGGGGTCGTCACATCTTAATGTTTTAGGCTGATAAGCATGGAATTAAGGCAGCTGTTGGTAGCATTGATGAAGCATCTGTGATAGTGAACACAAATCTGAAGTTGGTGCTAACTAATCAGCATACTCTATAACATTTAACATTGCTTGATTGATCGATCATTGGGATGATTAACTGGCAGCTGACTTGTTTCCCTTTAGAGGAAAAACAAATTTTGTGTTTTTTTATTATTATTATTTTTTTTTTTTTTTTTTTTTTTGTCATTTGTCACTTGACAATAACTAAATTTGTAAACTGGAAACTTAGCAGCTCTATTGTTATCGATTGGGACCTCTGAAGGTATTCAACTCACACTGACGACTTTAAAGCCGAATAAATCAAAGACATTTGTAATGAGAGATGTGGTCAACTTTTAGGCAAGGTAACATGCATAAATTATTATTATTTACATTTAATTCAAATCCATTCCAAAATTACTTGAGATTGTTCACTGTAGACGAAGTTTCGCTGCGGAACGTATGGAATTGAAACACTATTTGTCTGATGTTCAGATTTAGACTGCGAAATATTTGTGCAAATCAGCCAAGAGTTAACTTTCATGCAGAACAACAACAACAACAAAGGTCGACTAGCAACTACCCTGTAATATTTTTGTCAACTGTAGGGCATGCATTTAGTTAAATACAAATATTTGTAGGCATGTATGGTGTACACAATTTTTATTTATTTTTAAATTTACATTTTTTTTAAATTTATTTTTCGCAATATTTTTGCAGTTATACCCTATAAAATGTTAAACTTACTGACGGCTTTTTGCTAATTGAGTTAATTATGTAATTGCAAGTAGGACTTGTTATATATATCAGTTAGTTTAATAGTTGACGCAAACTAAAAACTAAACTAAACTTCAGTTCATTTATAGAAGTACAAGTTGAGCACTTTGACATGCAATTTACTCAGTTACCTTTTAAAGTTCTGGGATATATTTTTCTCTAAATAAAGCAACTTTATTAAGCAAACAAAATGAGAAAAAAAAAAGAAACTGTATGATTTATTAGCTTTCATTTATGGCTTATAAGTTGCTGTGCATATGGCAGAGTATCTGCTAGTTTTGCATACCCTTTGTAAGCAAATCAATTGTGATTGCTCAAAATGTTAACATAATGGGGTACATCAAAATAAACTAATTAAAATATAAAAAAAGGAAAAAATGTAATTAAAAAATGCATAGTATCTCGCTTGTAGCGCATACCCGGTTGTATTTAATTTATATATTCATGTTGGAATTTATTTCACACACGCATGCAGCACATCTGCCCAAAGAAGCTGTCCAAATTCCAATCGATCCCATTTGAAAGTTTCTCTTTTTTAGGCCCCCGGGAATTTCTTAGCACTTGCTTCGAAGCTTTTCTTTTACTTCAAATTTACCATATTTTGTATTTTTTGGTTTTTTTGTTAATGGTATTTACTCACCTGTTGCTTGTGTATCCGTTATGAGGCTGGCAAACAATATGAAAACGCCAAGCAAAAGGCGCGCAATTTTCAACATTCTACAAAAAGCTATCAAATTTTTCAAAAAACTTTTGTTTTGATTTTAATTCGTTATATTGTTTTTGTAGAAATTAAAAAAAAAAATACAAATTTGTAAAAGAACAACACAAATCACAAAAAAATACTAGTATTTATGCTGGAATTTATAATTTAATATTTATTTGTTATTAATATTTGCTAAAGAAACACACACGGCGTATGCGCAACGCGATTTTACATTGAATTGCAGCTGTGGTTATGTTAATTATTAATTTGTCGTTTTGTTTGATTATTGAATATTTTATTTTTATTTTTATTTTTTTTTTAAATTTATTTCTGATTTATTGAAATGTTTTTCGGGTTTTTGAAATTCGATTTGCAGCTGCTTGGAGTAACGGCAACCGCTTGGCTAGAATTGTATCGCACAACTAATTAAGTGCGGCCAGCGCGCGCGCGTCTTAATAATAAACAGCGACGTCGGCGTCGCGGTCGCAGTCGACGCTGCCGTCAACGTTAGCGTGAACGGTGTTGTTGCTGACATCGGCAGCGGCGACTGCAAACGCTATGGACGTAGTATTATTGGATGATAACTCTGACTGGAGACAAGTTCCAATTGAATGTTGAGACTCAAAACGTTTTTCAGTTTCTTATTTTGTTGATCAAATTTTTTGGTGATTTTTTTATGTTGATAATGTAATATAAACAAGTGTGTGTGTGGGTGTCTGTGTGTGAGTTACATCTGCTTGACTCCGTGTGTGTGTGTATGTGTATGTGCGTGTGTGTGCTTTCGTACATTTTTGGTATCGCAGCGCTATGGTCCTCGCACGGCTGTTGTTGTTGTTGTTGCTGCTGCTTTTGATTATACCCTGTGATTACGGGTATACTCGTTGTGTGCAACCGCATGTAACAGGCATAAACATCCGTATGTATTTATTTATTTTATTTTATTTATTTTATTTATTTTATTTATTTTATTTATTTTATTTATTTTATTTATTTTATTTATTTTATTTATTTTATTTATTTTATTTATTTTATTTATTTTATTTATTTTATTTATTTTATTTATTTTATTTATTTTATTTATTTTATTTATTTTATTTATTTTATTTATTTTATTTATTTTATTTATTTTATTTATTTTATTTATTTTATTTATTTTATTTATTTTATTTATTTTATTTAATTTATTTATTTTATTTATTTTATTTATTTTATTTATTTTATTTATTTTATTTATTTTATTTATTTTATTTATTTTATTTATTTTATTTATTTTATTTATTTTATTTATTTTATTTATTTTATTTATTTTATTTATTTTATTTATTTTATTTATTTTATTTATTTTATTTATTTTATTTATTTTATTTATTTTATTTATTTTATTTATTTTATTTATTTTATTTATTTTATTTATTTTATTTATTTTATTTATTTTATTTATTTTATTTATTTTATTTATTTTATTTATTTTATTTATTTTATTTATTTTATTTATTTTATTTATTTTATTTATTTTATTTATTTTATTTATTTTATTTATTTTATTTATTTTATTTATTTTATTTATTTTATTTATTTTATTTATTTTATTTATTTTATTTATTTTATTTATTTTATTTATTTTATTTATTTTATTTATTTAGTTATTTAAATTATTTTACTTATTTTATCTATTTTATTCATTTTTTTAAAATCATTTTACTTATTTTATTTATATTTTCTACATTTTAAATAATACTTAAAATATATCTTTAGAAATACAAATACTGATAATCAGTTAAAAAAGTTAAGTATACTTGAAACTCTTTAAGTGCCTGAGTGCAGGGTAAATCGAAGTCGTGCACATTTGATACGAGCGCTCTTACGTTTTTAAGTTGAGTTCCACACACAGACAGCTGAGAATGTAATGCTCTGCTCTGGCATGTGTGCTCATTAATAGAGCAGTTACCGCTCTGATAAGAAAACGTAAAACAACAATAACATTTTTGTAGCTCGACAGTTTATCAATCTATTGCTGGCAGCAACAAAACCTCAACCTCAAGCTCAAGCTCATTTGTATGTGCCAAAGCAATTACTCACCATGTCTCTCTATGCAGGTGTGTGTGTGTGTGTGTGTGTGTGTGTGTGTGTGTGTGTGTGTGTGTGTGTGCGTGTGTATCTACTTGATGCAATCAATTGAAAACACTTTGGGTATTTTCATGCTTAACTGGAAAATGTAGTTTAAAGCCTATTTATAACTAACACGTGCTAATCTTAACTGTTCGATGATCACAAAACCATTGATCAGCGCATATTCGTAACTAGTGAATACTCGATATTCCCAGTGCATTCACAGGGCATTCACTTGATCGCGATATGTATGTATGTATGTATATGCATATACATAGTATACATATTTGTGATTCTTTGCGATCCTGATCAAATGATCACTCGTATGGTTATGATAAAACGTCAGCGATTAATCCATTAATTACATTCAGAATGTACTTCCCTATATCACGTTAAGTTATCGCTATGATTGTGCAAAGTACAATTTCTGTTTGTGCTTTTACCATTCGAAACACACCTCTCTCTCGCTGGGTTTGTTGTCAAGCCTTGCTTTTTTTTCAATCATGCCCCATTGGGATTTTCTCTTACTTAACTCATCAGCAATCTTTTCTAATCGCTTTTTGCATCCAAATTTTTTCCTTCATTTCCATCATTTTTGTCAGCACTAAAAACTTCAGTTTCATTTATGACTCAACGGCACCTTGGATTTTCCTGACGACTGTTGACTCTACTACAATTAATTATCCAAATTTCTCTCTTTTCTATTTACTTTTCAATTAATTTTTGACATTTCTATTATTTTCATTAATTGCATTTTGTCCTAAAATTGAATGTTTCACTATTTCCGTTTCGTTCCATGCAAATTTTCGTATTGTTTGTTGACTAAATAAAAATTTGCATGTAAACTATGTTGTTCCAGTTATTCTCATTTCGTTCCAAAGGAATATTTCGCTGGTGTCTCGTTAATAATAAGAATTCATTTTCATTACACTTCTCTAATGTTGTTATAACACTTATTTCTTAGTAAACTATGTTGTTCCCTTTATTCCCATTTTGTTCCAGACAACTATTTCACTTTTTTATTGATAGTATTAAGAATTATTTTTATTTACACTTCTTTTATATAAATAGAATTTGAATTTGTTGTAAAATATGTATATTGTTCCACATAGTCCCATTTCGTTTCAGGCAATTATTTCACCAATTATTTCACCAGAATTCCTTGACCTTCTTTTATATAAATATAATAGAAATATAGAGCTAAACTATGTTGTTGCACTTATTCCCATTTCGTTCCGGACAACTATTTTAGTTTATTATTGATAGTATGAAGAATAACTTGCATTTACATTTCTTTTATATAAATATAATTTAAATTCTCAAGCAACATCTATTGTTCCACTTAATCCCATATCGTTTCAGACCAATATTTGACCCGTTTTTTAATAGTTTTATCGAATTTCTTGACTCTTTTCTTCTTTTATATAATTATTACAGAAATATAGAGGTAAACTATGTTGTTCCACTTATTCCCATTTCGTTTCAAGCTAATTATTAAGACATTTGATCAACATTAAAATATTTTCCACTCTACAGTCTGTATGTATGCCACAATATCCTGTTCCAGTTCTTTTCATTCCGTCGCAGTTAAATATTTGAGTTGCCTAACTGACTTGCCTTAAAGTTAAATATTGGCTTAGGAATTTGCTGTTTCAGCGGTTTCCATTTCGTTTCAGGCAAATAAAGAAGCTGTTTAATTTTTTTCATTTTCCTTCTGTTGTTCATTTGTTTAAATTACATATCTCTCCTCCTTTCTATGGTGTACCAGCTGTTCCAGTTGATTCCATAACGTTCCAGCTTGCTGTCTGTCGCTTTTCGCAAGTACTTTGCAATAATTTGTTCTTGGTATCGATCAATCAAGGGACACTTGTTGTTTTTTCCCATCAATATATCAGTTGAAACCAGAAGCTTGCAGCAATTTGATTGATTAATATACCCAAAGTGCTGTAGGGAATCTAATGCGGTGTGCTTATTTCGAATGTGAATAAATCTGGTAATTGCCTTTAAGTATGAGCTAAAACCTATAGAATACAATTTACAACATTATATTTACAACTTTACGACCTCTGTGTGTTAACCAATTATCATAGATTTTAGTTTTTGCTCTGATTGCAAGCGAATAAATCAATTTGTTTATTTTACTGAGAGATGCTGAAAAATTTGGCATGTCAACGGAATGTCAACTGTATAGCCAAGTCAATGGCAACTGCTGACGTCTTAATAATATTTTCAAATTGTTTTATTTTTTTACTACTTTCTTAAAGCGTGAATATCACAGTCGATGCCCACGCTATTTTTACACACTTTTATCATATCTCTGTGTGATTACCGTTGGTCAATCAAATCGGCACACTTCTTGGATTATAATTGTATTTGTTGTATTTGTTTAGCTTGTGCTTTTCAGCTTTCTGCACGGACGTCATACTTGTCAGTATCAGTAACATGAAGTCGCTTGCGACGTCATGTCTTTGAAAAAATGGCGTAGTCGCCATACCGTTCCATAAATCATTAATAAAAAAAAAAAAAAAAATAATAATAATAAGAACCACATAAGAAGGTGTATTAATGCTGATAGACAGTTTGACTGTTTGAATTAAATGGCTTCACTCGGCTGCCGTCAACTTTCAAACGCCCATAGATAGGCCAATCTATAATCGTATCTATAATATTTTCCATTCCCCTTTCACTGGCTTCTTTATAGATACTACTACTACTACTTGTTGCTTATCTTGTCGAATGCTGTAACTGACATTCTGCAGTGGGTAACGTCAATATAATATATATACAAATATATATATGTATATATACTTTAATCTATACTTTGTCCAAAGTGATCTATACTGTTTGCTTCAGAAGTTTTTGTGTCTATTTATATGACTTTCCTATGACTATCTATGGTTATAAATATCTCTGAAGATCCTCAAATCACTCATTGGTCTATTGCTGCTTACGTCTTTCCCTGTTGATGTCAATCAAAACTTCTGTAAACGATTATTCTATCTATTGAAGTTCTTTTAAGGATTCCTTAGATTCGTGCAACACTCTAGAATGATTCTTCTTTTGAAGATTTTGTAGATCTAAAAACTTCTAGGTCTCATACATTTTAAATCAAGCTAAAACTTTAGAAATCCATCGATCAATTGATTGTTATTATGTCTCTATGTTTTAACATCTATCTTTTTCTCGTCTTCGTAGTCTCTATCTTTCTCTCTCTATCTGTATTTATATCTCTATCTTTCTCGCTTTATATCTCTATCTTTCTCTTTCTCTTTCTGCCTTTATATGTCTATTTTTCTCTCTTTATCCCTATCCGTTTATATCTTTCTTTCTATATATTTCTGTGCTCTTTTGTTTTCTCTCTATCTGTCTCTCTCTCTCTCTCTCTCTCTCTCTCTCTCGGTTTGTCTCTCTCTGTCTGTCTCTATCTCTTCATCTCTGTCTCTGTCTCTTGCTCACTCATTATCCATTTCCCTTTTTCTTTTATCTTTTCCCTCTGCAGCAAAAACTTCAGAAGGATTCTTCAATCTTCTTCAATCCCCTAGATCGTTCTTACTATATTGAGCTATATAACTTATTTTATATTTCTGTCTCTCGCTATCACTCTCTCAGGGAAAAGCAGGGAAGTTTCTTATATCCATCCTCTATACTCTCTTCTTTTCAGTATCTCTAAAGTAGATAAAAAAAACATTTACGAAGGTTTCTTTGAGCTATAGAACTGTCCGTCTCACATTCCATATCTCTCCGTTTCTATCTCTATCTTTCTTTCTTTCTCTTTCTTGAACTAACCAATAGACATTTCCGATTCATCCAGCAGTGCAATTCTCAATTGTTGTTTTCTTTTGTCAGCAATTAAATGTTAAGAATTTCATAGATCTCTTACATAGAGACAAATGTTTTGTAATGCCGGAAATACCAAAAATATTACTAGATTAAATCGAATAATTGCATTTTATTAGCTGTTGATATGATAATTAAAAATTGCACTGAATCAGACAAGAATTAAGAAATAATATTTGTCTTATCTCGGGTATCAAATACCGTTTAATCAATAGCAACTATTTAAAGAAATGTGCCAACAATTTATTGTTATTTAAGGGAGGCATTTAATAACAAAAAAATGTGATTTATTCAATACGTAAATTAATTCTTTCATAATTGATTAGCATTTTTTATTGTCCATAAATTAAGTCAATTATGTCAAGTTAATTATTTAAATTATAATTTATATTAATCAATTTATATTATCAATTTTATACATTTTGATAAATAAAGATAATTATTAAAATTGTAATTCATATTATTTAATCAATTTTATACATTTTGGTAAATATTATATTATATAAATTATTAAATATATATATATATATATATATATTATATATATTATTAAAGTTATAATTTATATTATGTAAACTCTTTTAATGATTTTGAAAATTAAAGTTAATTTTTAAAGTTGTAATTTATATTATAAAATCTCTTTTAATAATTTTGATAGTTAAAGTTAATTATTTCAATTATAATTTATATTATTAAATCTCTTTTGATCATTTTGATAATTAAAGTCAATTATTTAAATTATAATTTATTAGTATTTAATCTCTTTTAATCATTTTGATAATTAAAGTTAATTATTAAAGTCGTAATTTATATTGTTTAATATCTTTTAATCATTTTGATAATTCAAGTTAATTATATAAATTATAATATATATTATTAAATCTCTTTTAATCATTTTGGTAATTAAACTTAATTATTTAAATTATAATTTATAATATTAAATCTCTTTTAATCATTTTTATAAATAATTCATATCCAAACTCCCCATAAAAAATACAACATAATACAATTTCTGTTCATTAATTAGAAGCATTTTATTTTTTTTTTAATAATACCAGTATTTCCAATCTCAAGTAAAGGCTTAAATCCGCATTTAGACTCTATAATTTTTTTCTTTCGTTTTTATTTTTTATATATATACAAATTGTTGATAATACTTCTTTATTTGGGCCCGCGATTATCAGGCAAACAACTCAAAAGTTGACATCGTAAGTGAGAGTCCGATCAAGATTAGCGACCACTTGAACTACCAACCGTCTTTGCACCCACACCCAATTCACAAATACCGATTATATAGTCACGAGCTACTCACATTCACCTCCCCCTGCCCCCCTTCACCCATCAACGATTCAGATTTGGACCGCATTATAACCAAGTTTCTTGTTACCAGGCCAATTACGTGTAGCAATAACTTTATCTAACTTATCTTTATCTTTACTATCGATTCCCTACATTTTTGTGTAGCTAAAGGTTCTTAATTTTGTTTTTTTCTCTCGTATCTTTAATCTCTTGCTATGCGCCCAATATATGAACAACAGACGATTACCCTGTAGTTGCACAAACCTTTTCTTATTACATTTGCATAAACATTGTTCTATGATATCAGTAAACTTAAGGCTTTATCTATATAGCACCTAAAGCTGATGAATGAATTTGTTTATTTCTTATGGTATTACAGGGTATTATAATATTGCAATTTTTGGGCTAATTACTTAACTATGAGTATTCTATTTATCACCTGATATTTGCTTTATTTTACAGCTAGAAATCTGAAACGGAAGCCTTTCGTTTCAAGTGCTTGAACTATTTGTATCTCTAGTTCTATAAAAGTATTTCTATCAATATAGTCTGTAATCTGTATCTGTATCTGTAACTGTAACTGTATCTGTATCTGTATCTGTATCTCTTCTGATTTTTCAAATGGTGCGTACAAAAGTGCTTATCAATAATATAAATTATATACACATTTATATACAGATTTCAAAGTACTTATCTTCAGACGTATGCGTGTGTGTCTCTGTGTGTGTGAACACGACAATGACAATTCTTGATGTCATAACACCACCTTCCATTGACGTCATCGATATGTCGATTGTCTGCTCAACGCGTATAACAAATATGGCAGACACTCATCGAAATAAATATATTCTTGTCAAATTCATAGAATTTCAACAAAAATTAAAAGAAACAAAAAAAAGTCCTCAACAAAATTCTGCTTATCTTCATAAGCGAATCAATTGAGTGCGCGCAACTGTACAATACCCTGTGTATAAAGTATTTTCATTATAATAAAATGCCGCTTACTGCAACTGCCGTCTCGCTCGCACACACATATTTATTTTCTGAATAACTTTCTTATTTATGAACCGATCTTAATGAAACTTTCAGGATTGTTGCACAGCGCTATTCTTTAAGCAGCCTGCCAATTTGATGTTTGTTTGAGTTAAAAAAAGTAAGGCTATTATGGTTTATTGCAGAGGTGGGAATGAAGCTATCCAAAATTACAAACGGTATGCAGGAAACTTCTTGCCATATTTGGTGTCTCTAGCACTTCTGGTTGCTGAGATCGTCGCGTTCATACAGACAAGCGAATAGACAGACAGAAGGACAGACAGTCGGACATGGCTCAGTCGACTCGACTATTAATACTGATCAAGAATATATATGTATATATAGTTTATAGGGTCTATCTTAGCGCCTTCTGGTATAACAAATCATAAATAAAATAAATAAATGCAATTTAATTAATAAACTTATTAATATAGATGTAAAGCACGCTTTATAACTTTTACTTCCCGGAAATCAACATTTACTTCATCAAAATCTGTTAAACATTTATTTTTATTCGTTTATAGATAAGCTGCAAACTAATTTGAAAAATTCTATATCGTAACATCTCATAAAACAAGCGCATTGAGCTAATCAACCAATTGCTCATACAGCATTGTAATACCCTTCACAGTGGGTATTATAGTTTTGTCAGGCAATGTCTAAGGCACTAAAGTAGGCGTGACAAACGCCATAAAGTATCTTTATATAGTCTGTCTATCAGTTATAAAGCTAACTTGATGAAACTATTTAGATATGCGCCTTTTTGCAGAAGACACTAACTATGTCGCAGTTGGTTGTCTTGGTTTGCTAAATCATATAGCTGCCATAGGAAGAAACCGTCGAATTTCGACGTTTAATGTATTTAAAGACATCAGAATCGAATCTTACAAAGTCTTGATTTGCTATTGATTAAATTTAGTGAAGATCGAAGATCGAAGTGATTGATTGAAAACAGAATTTAAGTATGATCATCTGCTTCGCTTTTCTAATTATATTAACTAAATTTAAAAGCTGTTTTTCTTCCGAAAATATCCTTACTTCAATAAATATAAACAAGTTCCATACACAATGGCGTTCGTCTAAAAAAAACAAAAAACTTAGAAGGCCTACGAAATAATCGCATTGGTAATCGCATCTTGATAACGCTCACAGGTGTTTTCAATGCGATTGACAAACAAGTCTTAAACAAACGTCAACAAAGAAACTGAAATGTCAAAAATGAAAATCAAAATTAAAAAAAAAAAAAAAAATACAAAAGAACAAGCGAGAAAGTTACAGTCGAGTTGCTCGACAGCTTAGGTCCCCCTGTACTTATTCATGAGCTACAAATTGAAATGAAAAAGCAGGAAAAATAATGAGAAAAGGGAATATGATAAAGACATTTGCACTTAAATAGAAATCGAATAAATGTAAACAAAAACTAAAACCATGAACCGCCACGAACTGAATAGCTCCTAGTACGCTTTGGGTACAGGGACTTCGTAAAAAAGCAGAATAAATGTGTGAAAATATATGGATTTAATTGGCACACGGTTAATTTGGATTTCAACATGGGAATACTTGAATGTAATCACTTGTCTAAGTAAGCATATTCCTCGGATTCAAAGTCGCATTCTTTCTTGAGCAAACGTATCTCGATGTAAGTTGAAATGGCTACAAATATAATATACATGAAGAGACTGGCCCAGCCCACAAATTTTCCGAGCGCGAATTTTGATATCAAAAAGCAGGCATAGACCAGGACGGCGGTTATCACAAGCATTCCCGTCGTTATTGTGAGTCCACTTGAATTGATGACAATATCATTGCTTGTTATAAGTATCATGATGGTCCAAGGCAAACCCAAGCAGATGAATATATCGAATGTGTTGGAGCCAATCGCATTACACATGGCCATAGAACCGTAACCTGAGCAGGAGGAATAATAGCGATAGCGATAAACGATAGTAAGTCGATAGTTAAGCAATAGTATTACAGTGGAAATCACGATAGCATAATTATAGTGAAGCGATAGTATAAACGATAGTTAGACCATAGTATGAGAAATGTATAACGATAGTAGAACTAGATGTTGGCATAGCGATAGTATATAGTATAGTATATATATATATATATACAAATATAGAACATTGATAGTTAAGCGATAGTATAACAATAGTATAAACATAATATCATAAGATCGTATCGATTGTATAATGATAGATAGTTAGTTTGTATAATGATAGATAGATAACAGCACAGCACAAAGATAGTCTATCGATAGTATAACGATAACAATAAAAATAGCTAAACGAGAGTCCAAAAATTTTCAACAAATTGATTTCCTAAAAGTCCTAATATCAAAGTAATCGCTTAGTTATGAAAATAGGCAATATTAGGAGATATATACATGTTTATCGATAAACTCGTCAAGTTTATAAACTTACCCTTTCTGCACACGATAAATGAGGACACAACCTCGGGTACACTGGTACCGGCAGCAAGAAATGTAAGACCCATTATTGAATCGGGTATACCAATGTTATAGCCAACAATGGTGAGAAACCAAGTAACAAAGTACGATATAATGCTGATCCATACAACGGCCAGTAACATACTCAAAGCGAGTATTGAGCGAGCACTGGGCGTTGTTATGGCCAGCACTACAACGGCTGGGTATTTGATAGCCCACCAGATTTTCTTGCAATAATTATCATCTGGCTCTGGTCTACTCATCAGAGTCTCTTTAAATGTCTTAATCGGCTCCTCCTCACGCTGCAAAGGATCCTCAGTCAGCATATCGAGATCTTCATCGATTTCTATATATACCATATATGAATATATATATATATCAATATTAATATATAAAGACAATTATTTTATATTAAAAATTAAATATATACTTCGAAATAGGCCTTGTAAGCGGCGATCACAGGCCAATGCGATGGTATAAATAACATAGAACAGCAATAGACCACCCGCTTCATAGATCTTCACTTTTGAATCGTATAGCACTCCAAAGAGTAACAATATAGATACCAAGTACCAGAAAGTATCTCGAGTAATGGGCCACCAGTCCATTTGTGTAGCCTGCATAAGAAATTTGATTTTGTTATATATTTAATATATTTATATAAATTATTTTTATATATTTTTGAATATTTTATTATTATTTTGATATATTTTTAATATATTTCTATATTATTCAGATATTTATATAGCTATTTATTTATATATCCTAAAATATATAATTACATATGTGTATATATCTGCATTTAGTATTATTATTAATTCATTGATTTAATTAATTTATCCTTATTATTTATGTATCTTTATATTTATGTATTCATATTTATATATTCTTATATACATATATGAATTTTTATATCTTTATATATCTGAAATATATCTTTTAAGGTTTGTATATTAACATTTTATATATAATACTATTTATGAATTTATGAATTTATATATATTTATGTATATGTATATTTCTCTATATTTATTTAACTAAACATTTATTTTCTTAATTAATTTAATTAAATAAATTTGTATTTGTATATCTGTATATTAATATATTCATAACTCCATATCTAAATATTTATGTCTTCATCTATCTATACTTTTATATTTCTAGATCTATCTCTATATATTTAAATATTCATTTGTGTACATATTAATATAACATATAACTACATAAATATACATTTATGTACATTGAAAGGGACTTACTACGCCTGTAAGGATACCGCAGATAGCTGCAATACCCAGCACATTGAATACCGATGAACCAACAATAGTGCCAATACCAATGTCGCCCTTTGTGACGAATGTGCCCACAAAGGCGACAAAAAGCTCTGGTGCTGAGGTGGCTGCGGCCAGAAATGTTGCACCAGCCACATCATAGGACATTCGCAATGCTGTAAAATTCAAAATATTTAACCGTATATAGCAACTGTAGCAAATGTTTGGCTTAAGATTTGTTCGTGAAAAAACCCAAAGAGCGAATCCTGTGTATGCCAAAGCAAAGGAGCAAATGTAGTGGCTATAGATTTATGCAGTTGCCAATGTTGCTGCTTTCTCTGTCGCACGCGCATTGCGGCGCTTGCTGGCGAACTTAACGAATCAAATAACAGAACGAAAGTCTGTCGTTAAAGCAAACATTTGTAGCGGATTTGCCAAGGCAAATCGAATGTTGTTTATGCATATGTGTGTTTGTATATGTAGATTACTATGTTTGTGTGTACATGCAATAGTATTCATTATTTTTGTTCCTTTGCTCTTCTTCTGCTTCGCACATTGCAGATCGTTTCAATCGTATCTGGTCGATAGTGATCGACTAGCAAATACCCGCTAACCAAGCGTATGATAATAAAGATCTTTAGATTTGATCTTAATATAAGCAAGGGTACAGGGCACTTAGGGTATATACATACTGTAGCATAGGCGCTCCATGGCTGGCACTAGATAATCATCACACACAATGGCCAGCATTATAAACAAATAGATACTGGCCAATAAGCATATTACAGTATAGTAAACGCTCTTTTTTCTCATAAAATTTGGAAATTGTAGAATATCCGGAATCGAGCAATTCAGCTCCTCTGGCTGCGGTGAGCGTAGAAAAAATGGATCTGCGATTGATTTTCAATAAATTAAAGATAGTTTAAGCAACAAAAAAAATAATAGTAAATAAAGTGAAGTGAAGTGAAAACATTGTAGACTTAACGCTTACCGAAATTTTCGCCATCGTCAGAGCCGGAATTGAAGTTGAAATACATTTATATACACCTAAGAAATTTTGGAAACTTTTAGTAGATCGAAAAAAGAGACGTGAATTTCTGAATAAAACTAGACGAATGAAATGAAAGTGTCAACACGCATACCTATCATTTTCAAAAGCTACTAGATCTAAATAATATTAAAAAAAAAAATTAAAATATAAAGCTGAGAAACCATATAATAAAAAAACATAATTCTACAAATTTCAGAAGTTGACATCCATTCAGTTTGTACTTAGATAAAATCGTTTCCATATAATAATATGTCGAATAGGCGTTATTAGTTCTAGCCTGAGGTGGCTGGTCTGCGTTTATGTCTGCCATTTTCAATAATACTTGACCGAAAATTAGTGGAGCGAGTCTCAGTGAACGTCTTGAGTCTTGGAGCTTCCAAATCGAATAGAATGACTCGACAGTTCTCTATTCTGCAACAGCCTGCAGTATTCTTATTACTGTCCCTTTCACTCAACCTAACACTGAGCCACACTGACGACAACATATGTTGTCGTCCCACTCTTTCAGTTCTGTACAATACCAAAAGGATCTTCTAGTTCTGTATAATACCATAAGGAATACTGCCTTTTACCACACTAATCAATTCGCCTCAAAAGTCAGACGCGCAATTCAAATAAGCAACCTCTCTCCGACAAATATATATGTTAATCGATCGCAACAGATCAAGATGGTAGTATTGTTATCGATAACAGAGCAGATCTAAATTCGAAGTTTGTAATTTACAACAATCAATAAAAATTGATATTGTTATCGATAAAGTACGCCAATTCAGCTGGCGTGCTGACAACTCGTATTATGCATTCGCAAAGCTGTTATCGATAACAGAGTCATGATCTATAGTTCCATTCATTTGAAATAAATAAACAGTTATAGTTTTTCTTTGTTAAATCTCATATATTAATCATATAAATACATTATTGAATTTGTTGTTTGGTTTTGATTTTGGTTTTTTGTTTGTTTGTTTGTTTGTTTTTGGTTTTTGGTTTTTGGTTTTTGGTTTTTGATTTCTCATTTCACTGTGACTGCGACTGCGACCGCGGCCGAATGTCGTGATGAGTTCACTCTACTTTAATAATAATAATAAAAAAAAAGTATTACAATAACAGCATAACGTAGTAGCATAAGGTAACTCAACTATCAAGGTAGATAGAATAGAACAGGAAATACATATTAATTAATTAAAACGACTGCACTGCAGAGTTGCCCAATCAGCTGATAGCACCAGCTCTAGATTCCAGTTCCAGTTCCAGTTCTAGTACTAGTTACAAATTTTTCAGTACCAGTCCCAACTCTAGCTCCAGTTCCAGGTCCAGTACTAGCTCCAGCTCCAGCTCCAGCTCTAGTTTCAACTCCAACTCCAACTCTTCTCCCTAGCTCCATCTTCACAATGCTCATGATCGTCCGCATGTTGGCAGATTGACGCGAAAGAACACATTGAGCTCAATGAGCGAGGCAAATACCATAAATACCAAATAGATAACCAAACAGGCGATGCCCACTTTGGTGTCCAGCTTGAACTTGTTCATCGAGAATGTCAGATAGAGCAGAAATAGCGTGGATAGCAGTGTTATGGCCGAATATTCCAAGCCGGCCGAATTGATAGCCACATAATTCTGTCCCGGCTGTATTGGGAAAAATACGGCCTTTATCAGCCACGGCACGCCCAGGCACAATAATATATCAAACGTATTCGATCCAATTGAATTGCATATTCCCATCGATCCGTGACCTAACAAACATATCAGAAATACCATATGAAATGCAAAACTCAACATCATTTCCATCCAACATCCATTATTCCATATGCTCCTCCCCTCTTCCGCTCTTCCCATATCTCAAGTGTTAAATAAAACTCACCGCGTTTGGCCACAATTACACTGGATACTGCCTCGGGTACACTGGTGCCAGCTGCCAGAAACGTAATGCCCATTACCGAATCGGGTATCTTAAGTGTATCGCCTGAGCAAAACAAAAACAAGAGCATAAATAAAACAAATAGACTTTAAAATAGACATTAAGAATACAATTAAAAATTAGCTTATTTTATGGCATTTCTATTGATACTGTTGTGTACGTTTATGCCATGAAATTCATGAATTCTATTTCACAATGTTCTGAATTCACAAACAGAGAAGTACTTAGTTTTATATTCTCATTGGGCTTAACAATTAGTATACGTTTATCAATCATAACAAAAAAAAAAAAAAAACGTTTATGCCATGAAATTCATGAATTCTATTTCACAATATACTGAGCACGCAATCAAAATAATATTTAATTTTAAATTTTAATTTGCTTTAAAGTTTTGACTAAGTTGTTATATATGATTTATTGAAATTACGTTCATGCCATGAAATTCATGAATTTTATTTCACATTATATTAAACTCACGATCCACCAAGTAATATAAAATGCTCATTTAGCGTAAAAAATATTCTTTATATCATGAATTACATGAATTCAATTTCACAATAATTCGAATTCACGATCAAAACGACATTCAATTTAAAATACTTTTTTGGCTTAATGTTTAGCATAAGTTTCTTTAAAAAATAAATGGATCATGCCATGAGATTCATCAACTGAAAAAATATGATCATAGTTCATGATCAGAAAAACATTTAATTTTCGTCTAGAATACGTTGAATCTTTATCATAAAAATAATGTTTATGCCATGAAACTAACGATTTCGAGTTACAAGCTTTTAAGTTGGACAATATCAATCGTTTTGAGCCTAGTATTATATTGAGTATAATTAATATAATATCAATATATGATATAATATTTGATAGGATATTATGAAGTTGAATCTAGAAACTCTTTTAAGTTCCAGGCACTCACCTATTATGGTTATCATCCACGCGACCACATAGGACAGCGAGCCGATCCAGACAATGCACATGATGAAGGTCAATGGGAAGATTTTGTTGTTCTTGGCCTTTTTACAATCGGGTATTGCGATGCGGAAGAGCAGATGTATTGGCCAGATGATCAGCCAGGTGAATTGGGCAAAGCAACTGGTGCCCTTGGGATATGTCAACAGTGAGTAACCCTCCTGTTCGGGCTCCTCAACAGCAGCAGCTGCTGCAGCGGCCGCAGCCACCACCGCCAATTGTGACTCTGCATCAGCATTGTCCACAATTGCCACAGGCACAATGGGTCCAACAACAGCTACGACGCCACCACCCCCGCCACCGCCACCTACACCTCCACCTCCTCCACCACCAGCGCTAGCTGCTGCTGCACCACCGACACCGCCAACGCCACCGCCGCCTCCCAAGCCTGCTGTGGTTGTTGTCGTATTGCTGGCCTTGGCCTGGTCATTGTTAAGGCCGCCATTCAGCTGGATGCTGGCCATGTTCTGGCAGATGCGATTCTCCACAAGCTCTGTGAAAGTTTTGATAAGTATTAATTCGAAAGCCACTGGAAGGGGAACTCAGATGGGGAAGGAAACTAGAATGATGGGAAAGGGAGCTGGAATGTGGAACGCGAATATGTAAAACTGAAATTACAAACTGGAATGTGAAACTGAAATATGGAATTGAAATTGTGGAACTGAAAGTTAAATGTAGAATGTGGAATTGGAATGTGGAACTGGCATGTGGAATGTGGAACTGGAATGTGGAATCTGGAACTGGAATGTGGAATATGGAACTAGAATGTGGAACTAGAATATGTTTAACTCGAATGAGAAACTGGATTGTGAAACTGAAATGTGGATGTTAATGTGTGAAAATGAAATTATGGAACTAAAGTGTGGAACTGAAATTGTACAACTAGAATATGTAAAACTAGAATTAGAAACTGGAATGTGAAACTGGAATATGAAATTGAAATTGTGGAACTGGAAAATGGAACATGAATATGAAAGTGAAAAGTGGAATGTGGAACTAAAATTGTGGAGTTCAAATATGAAACTGTAATTTAGTTTGTGGATTGTGGAATTGGAATGTAAAACTGGAATGAGGAAGTGGAATGAAGAACTAAAATGTGGAAGTAGGAAGTGATATTGAAGAACTGGAATAAAGACATAAAATGGAATGAGCACAGAAATACAAATGGGAACTGGAAGGAAGACTGGATTAATGTCCAAAAGGCGAACTAAAATTGAAGGTGAATTATGATAAAAAATGGAAACCAGAATCGGATATAAAATGAAGTTTAAATTGTGAACTCGAATGCAAACCGAATGAAGAATTATAATGGGAACAGGAATGGAAATTGGGAAAACTGGAATAGGGACATGGACTTGGATTCTAAGGTTGCTTGTCTGCGTGTACCTGGTTCCTTCTCATTGCTGTTCTTTGTGTGTATGCTGCAGTTTGAGGAGCGGCTGCGCGAACGCGCCTGCTTAACGCCACCTGTGTGTGAGAGTTTGGTATTTTGTATGTATTTTGCATGTGGCACTGTGCATGTGTATGTGTGATCTCTATCTAGCTATCTCTGTCTAAAGTCTGTGTAAAATCTTTCCCACTGCTCAAGTGACAATTACTACGTTTATACGGCAGCTCTGATTGTGCTAACCGAAACTTAGGCTAGTAAAAGAAGACGATCTATCGCTTTATTGGAATGCCTGGAAAATTATGTTGTCTTGAAGATGTGATTGTATTGAAGATGTATTAAACTTATAAAGAAAACAATTATAATTATAAATTGTGTTTTCTTGGAAAGTTCTACTTGTCTAAAATAAAAGAAAGCTCTTGTAGAATTCGCATATATGTTGCTTATTTTATGTAAAATTCTAAATTTTAAATAGTTCATAAAAATGTAATTTATCGTGAAAAGAGCAACGCATAAACGTAGTAAAAGTGATCAGGCTAAAGCTGATTTTAGATAGAGTTGTGCTTGAATTATACGATGGAGCTCACCTTTGGCGCACTTTTGAAAGGATTTGTCGAAATACATGACCGCCAAATAGACCGCATAGAGCGATACCAGTATAAGGGCCTCATACCACTCGACGCGCTCGTCGTGCATCACACAGATGAGTATGGCAACTGTGACGCCATAGGCGATGCTGTCCCGCGTCAGGGGCCACCAGTCCAGCGGTATGGTCTATTCAGAATATGATTTATGTGTAATCGATAAATACAGTGAATACATGTGAATGCATGTGAATACATGTGAATACACTCACCATGCCAGCACCGATGCCGCAACAGGCGGCCACAGCGAGTATATTGAACACCGCCGAGCCCACAATGGTACCGACACCAATGTCGCCCTCCGTGATGAATGTGCCTATCACATTGACAAACAGCTCCGGCGCCGATGTGGCCGCTGCCATGAATGTGGCGCCCGCGACATCATTGGACATGTTGAGTGCTGCAGTTCGAATGCGATTAGTTAGTTAGCCGTACAGTGGGGCAAAATGTATTTGGTTTACCTGCACATATTTTCTCAACAGCTGGCACAAAATACTCATCACATACTACTGCTAATGCTACAAATAAATATAAACTGGCTATAACATGAAGTACAACAGCACCGGACTGTCTTTGCGCCTCCGTGAATAGATCTCTGGGGAAATCATCAATGGCGGGCTGAGTGCAATTTATATCTGTCGAAGGTAATTGAAAGTATTCGCATTTATTTCAGAATTATTCACATTATTATTCATCATCTTATTAACATTAGTTTTCTTTTTCATATTAGTATTCATATTCTTATTCACATTCACATTCATATTCCTAATTATATTCACATTCCTTTTCACACTCATTTACATATTCATATTCATATTCATATTCAGATTCATATTCACATTCATATTCATATTCATATTCATATTGATATTCATATTCATATTCATATTCAAATTCATATTCATATTCATATTCATATTCATATTCATATTCATATTCATATTCATATTCATATTCATATTCATATTCATATTCATATTCATATTCATATTCATATTCATATTCATATTCATATTCATATTCATATTCATATTCATATTCATATTCATATTCATATTCATATTCATATTCATATTCATATTCATATTCATATTCATATTCATATTCATATTCATATTCATATTCATATTCATATTCATATTCATATTCATATTCATATTCATATTCATATTCATATTCATATTCATATTCATATTCATATTCATATTCATATTCATATTCATATTCATATTCATATTCATATTCATATTCATATTCATATTCATATTCATATTCATATTCATATTCATATTCATATTCATATTCATATTCATATTCATATTCATATTCATATTCATATTCATATTCATATTCATATTCATATTCATATTCATATTCATATTCATATTCATATTCATATTCATATTCATATTCATATTCATATTCATATTCATATTCATATTCATATTCATATTCATATTCATATTCATATTCATATTCATATTCATATTCATATTCATATTCATATTCATATTCATATTCATATTCATATTCATATTCATATTCATATTCATATTCATATTCATATTCATATTCATATTCATATTCATATTCATATTCATATTCATATTCATATTCATATTCATATTCATTACACTTAACACATTTTTATTGCCTACTTTTGAGCGTCACCAAAATATATTTATTTTATTTTTTTGTTGTTCATTTTGACTGCAAAATACTTACGAACTTTGAATGTATTCATTTTATTTTCCAATTTGAATTTCTTGTGAATTTTTGATATAATTGTGAGCAATGAAAATGCAATATTTTATTACTTAAAACAAAATAATTGGCATAGTATAATTGCAAACACTATTGGGAACTACATTTATGTCAGCATTATCAAGCTGAGAACTCTGTGAATATAATGAATGAGTTACACTCAATTCATATAAAAAAGAAATGATTTATTTTTTCATTTTGCCTTAAACTTATTACAGTAATCACTCGACACATTGAACACATTGCATAAATTAGAAACTCTGCAGAAACATTAGCAAACGAATTGATTCCTCTTTTTGAATAAATTAAAATATCCTTAGAATTTGTTAATATATTTTATGGTTTAAAATATTTTGAATAAAATAGAATTCAAATTGTAAACTAAGGATTAAACAAATTTATGATATTATTTGACATTTTTGTCCGTTGTCTTTCGAATGAGAATCTTGTACGTAATTTATAAATAATAATCAAGTTTTACTCAGTTACACAAACTTAAAAAAAAGAAATACAAAGAAAATAAACGATTTCACTTTTAAGAAGAGCACGTTGACATTTCAATATTGTTTCATTCCAGTCGTTCCACCAAA